>JAJLXZ010000003.1:0-233092 GCA_030571575.1 Kazachstania viticola
TCTTGAATCATATTAATAATGTTCTGTGTTCTTTGATCCTCTTCCTCCTCATATCTTTCATAACTGTTGTTATTAGCATCATTAAAATTTTGGAGATCAGGCCAATCACCATTCTCTTGACTATCTCTAAAAAATAAAGAGTAGCCAGGTCTATTCCCTTGAACTATTCTGGTATAGCCATGCGTTTGTATAGGAGTGAGAGAGACATTCATTGTATTAATCCTATTTATAGCCCAGTTCTCCATTAGTTGGCTTCTATAACTTGTGAAAAGGCTAATCAACTCGTTTCCGCATTCATCTAATGTAACAGGGGCAACTCTTTGTAGAATAGAACGAAATTCTAATAGTGATTGCGCATGATCGAAAGCGCTCCTGATATCTGGGGAATAAGTAGCAATTCTAGCTCTTATTTCATTTAATATTGGATTATTACTGTTTGGAGAGAAAGCATTTATATTACTGATCATATTTCCCCTCCGCCTTCTTCTCATTGCATGTTGCATTCTTCTTTGATTAGCTGCTTGATTTCGTACCCTTATTATGGAATATGGGATTGTGGAATGATGAACATTCAGAAGATCATCTTCATCATCACTAAATGAGTTGAAAGTATTCGCTGGATTGGATAGCATAGATCTAGTTCTACTAGCTGCCGTTCTTCGTAGGTTTCTACGTGTTGGAAGATCGTCTTGCCACTCAAAAGAGCTCCTTATTGGCCTATCTGTTGAAGTTGCACTAAGCTCTAATGTTTCACCACCTGGTAAATTAAGGAGTACCGTTGGGTGTGCTACTCTTTCCTCTAGGATTTCGAACTCTTCTTCATCAGAGTTATCATGAGTGTTGGAGGCAGTCGTACCAGCTGTCTCAGTATTGTTATCGTAATTATTTTCATCATCCAAGTCTATAAAGACATTATTTGGATCAATCACATCCCTTGAATTAATTTCATTTGAATGCAAAGTAGTGTGGTTAGAACTTATGATAGTCAAATCATCACTATTATCATTATCGTCTATATGAGTTAGTGCTGCTCTATTGGTTATATGGCCAGGAACTAAACTAGCAGACATATATTCTTCTTCCATATGATTAATCTCATCTTCATCACTTTCTATCAGTATAATGGAGTCATCTGGATTATCTATTTGCTCACTCCCATTTGCTCCTGTGTGGTCCATATTGTCACCTCTATGTGTTTCCTCCTCAGTCATCTTGGCCAAACTACTCTTGCATAAAAATCTCAAGATACCAATACAAATGGTCTCAAACACTGAAGTATCTGCTATTTATAACACCTTTCAAAGCCTGCAATATTCAGAGTGAAATATGTTCATGTACTAAGTTCCATCAAATAATAAATTACGTTTTGGGAAAATGATTTGTTACCCGCTTCGGCCGAAGTTTCAAAACAAAAATTTGCCGAAGAGAAAATTGCTTAATGGATCTTCTCCACCAATCTTTCGAGGATTTAAGTTTTGTTGTCTAGGGCTAGAAGTTTGCTGTACAAGTCTGCAAGTGATAAATAATACAAGCTGCTGCTATTAGGAAGAATACAGCGGTAAAAATAACTTAGAAAAAGTATGGCTATTATATTGAACAAGAGAAATATCAGGGTTCTCTCCATCACAGCATGTTTGCTATTATTAGTTTTTTTCGTGGTTCAAAATGCTAATATTATCACTTATTCTGATGATGCAGCTGTTGATAAGATTGGTACCGTTGCTGGCGTTGTCAGTAACCCAAATTTAGTCTCAACTGAGGCTGTCGAAGGTGCAAAAACAGATAGTAAAGCTCAAGCCGATGGTGTTACAAATGATGAAATAAATAGAATAAAGGAAAAAGTTGGTATTGACGACAAAGAATCTACCGATGTGAAGACTACATCAAATAAGGTTGGAAATGGTGCTGGTGCTGAAGAAGATGATGCCTTAAGTACCGATAAGAATGATGTCGAAAAGGCCTTTGATCCAGCTAAAGAATATACTGCTATCTTAGATCTTTCCCCTGTTATCGTTTTTAGTAAGAGTTACTGTAAGTTCAGTGCTAGATTAAAGGATTTATTTGCTCAAGAATATCAGTTCTCACCAAACTATTTTGTTATTGAGTTAGATAAGCACAGTCATGGGGAATTGTTGCAAAAGTACATAGCTGAAAAGACCGGCAGATCAACAGTACCAAATGTCATTATCAATGGAATTTCAAGGGGTGGTAGTGATGATTTAAGAGCTTTACATTCAAAAGGAGAACTGTTATCGTCTTTAAAGAGTTGGAGTAAAGGTAATTTCGATGTGAAGCAAATTCAAAAACCATCAAATAATTGATTATATTCAATTTGTTTAGCTGATATTATCTACAAGGTTATAGAACTTAACACATATTTATATGTACGGATGTATACAATCAGAATATTCTTTTTATTTAAGTATTCGCCATCACCACTCCTACTACTATTACTACTATTACTATGACATTTAGAACTTCCGCCACAATAATCAATGAAAAAAAAATTCTATTTTTGGGTAAAAAAAATCTAAATTATCGAGAAAATATATCGATATTATATGGCATAAGGGAACACTGCTTAGAGGATACATAGAGGTATTAACCAATGAGAGTAAGAACAAAAAAGGTATACCCAATATTTGAATGGTCATGGGATACTGAATCCACTAGCTCTGATAAGCCAATAATAAAGACAAAAGGAAGCGATATTTATATAGGTAATTTCCGAAACGAAGATGATGATGTATGTGGTATCTGTAGAATAAGTTACAATGGGACTTGTCCTAGTTGTAAGAGTCCAGGAAAATCATGTCCACTGGTAGTAGGCACATGTCACCATAATTTTCACTACCATTGTATATTTACGTGGTTGGACACCGTTACATCAAAAGGTCTATGTCCAATGTGTAGACAGGATTATCAATTAATGGACAACGTTGAAATAAACAAAGATCACTATAAAAACTTTTTAATGCTTCGTCAAAAGATTGCTGAGACTCAACTACTAAATAATGATAGTGATATACAAGATATTGATAATATTCAAAATAATGATGCTGGCAATGAAGAAGGAAATGATACTGCTAATGATATAGATGATTCTGTAATGGAAATGTAATATAATGTATATCATAAAGAACTTCATTTAAAATATTCTAAAAGTAATACTAAAAACAGTAAAAATATATGCTTCCAATCGGAGTTGAACCGATGATCTCCACATTACTAGTGTGGCGCCTTACCAACTTGGCCATAGAAGCTATAACAACAAAAATATTGTGGTAATAACTGGTAATAAGACAGAATAAATAACGTAAATTAAGCAGACGAATGTTCAGAATATAATAGGAATGATATATTACACAATCTATTATATTATTGGCAGTGGAAGCGCGGATCGGATTAATATTTATTTAACAATAGATTCTCGAGCTTGTAAGAGTATAGGGATTATTATGGTATATTAAATACTGGCACACAGGACTATGTGTCTCTGAGTGGCAGCAGAGCTCCTCCCTCTCTTAAAATGAGAAAGAGCTATAAATATAAAGATATAGAAAATTATATAAATTAGCAAAATGTTCACTTTATATATAAATTGTTCACAGCAACATCGCATTGTACGATACTACTATAATCTGAAACATATTATAGTTCCAACTTAGATATTTTACAGACAGAAAACTAATTGATTTATTTTTCATACAAAATATAAATATAAAATATAGAAAAGAGAGAAAATAATAAAGATTAAGTAAAAGATAAAATAAAGTAAAAGAAGACATTTTTATATGTTTCGTAAGTGTCAAAAATCCTTGAAAGAGATGAAAAACTTTTCACAAAGTTTTTATCAATATTTTGCGTGGTATCCATTTTGGGTAATATCGATATCTTGGCTAAGAATTATGAAAGATCATATTTCTGATTGCTTGAAGGTGTACTGGTGATTATTACAAGTAACAGTCATCAACATATCTTATTTCACGTGACAGGTCAAAGATTGTTGACGTAAGTTGGAAACAGATAAAGCTGGTCTGACAGTGTCAGTAGGAACGGAAGAAGTAGTAGAATTAAGTTCAGGCATTGTAGTTAAAAGTGGTACAATGTTCTTAGAGTACTCATTTGTTGTTTTTATAAATAATATAAAATATAATAAAGAATATATAAAGTGAAGTAAAACAAAATGGAAGTTAAGTTAGTACAAGGTCATTTATATATGTTTAGAAAAATAAAATTTTTCTTAGAACATAAATGATCTTGTGCGTGTTGTCTGGTATTCCATATTGGGAAATAAACATAAATTATTTTCATAATTTATGTGAAGTATTTTGTTTCACTAATGAAGATGTTTGGGTTAAACAGTCATACACTAGTGTGACAGGATATACCTTCCAACAAAGTAGAACATACAAGATAATAAGAACCTTTGTAATATATATATAAGGATTTATTGTATAGGTAAGTCCAACAAGCCAATAGTTAAATATCTTTGTACTCATACTACAACAAATATGTCTTCTCATGCCCCTTCTTCTAATAACAACTCTGTCAAGTCAGCAATTGACAGCTACGGGAGCTGTTGATGACATCGAAGTCATTACTAGAGGTTTAAATTCCTTAGATTTCCGACACTTTTAAAGCACTTATTAAACCATACTCCTCTCCTAGCAACCGGTAGAATCCACTTTACTCTTTTGAGAAATATCTTTAAAGAATAATAATCTTTCAGAGTTTTGAGCTTCTATGGCCAAGTTGGTAAGGCGCCACACTAGTAATGTGGAGATCATCGGTTCAACTCCGATTGGAAGCATATATTTTTTACTGTTTTTATTATTATTTACCACAAAACCAACTGTACCTGATAAGTATTAATAGTTAAGGTGCTCTCATTGAACAAGCATTTTTTTTCTTTGAGTTCTAAATGAATGTGTTTTTTCAGCGTAGATATAATATCAATTGTGAGAGATGTAACTGCACGTGATTCATCACTGGTAGCTCACAATGAGCTGCCGCCGCATGTTGCGCTTTTTTCGCGATATTGCTTGGACGTCCAACATATGTTTGTTTTTTTTTTGGATATATAATAAATGAAAAAAGATCAAAATGGACGAGATACATAGAGAGTATCTTGAAATTCAGTTATTGTTATTCTTTTCCTTATTTCATACTCCATTGGTTAGTATAGAATTGTAACAAAAATATAAACATTTAACTTAAAAAATGGTTTACTCTACCAGACAAATTGGTGCTAAGAACACTTTAGATTACAAGGTTTTCATTGAAGAAGATGGTAAACCAGTTTCTCCATTCCATGACATTCCATTATATGCTGACAAGGAAAACAACATCTTTAACATGGTTGTTGAAATTCCACGTTGGTCTAATGCTAAGTTGGAAATTACCAAAGAAGAAGCTTTAAATCCAATTATTCAAGATACCAAGAAGGGTAAATTAAGATTTGTCAGAAATTGTTTCCCACATCATGGTTATATTCATAACTATGGTGCTTTCCCACAAACTTGGGAAGACCCAAATCAAAGTCACCCAGAAACTAAAGCTGTTGGTGACAATGATCCAGTTGATGTCTTAGAAATTGGTGAAACTATTGCTTACACTGGTGAAGTTAAACAAGTTAAAGTCTTAGGTATTATGGCTTTATTAGATGAAGGTGAAACCGATTGGAAGGTTATTGCCATCGACATCAAGGATCCATTAGCTCCAAAATTAAATGATATTGAAGATGTTGAAAAATATTTCCCAGGTTTATTAAAGGCTACTAATGAATGGTTTAGAATTTACAAAATTCCAGATGGTAAGCCAGAAAATCAATTTGCCTTCTCTGGTGAAGCTAAGAACAAGAAGTATGCTTTAGATGTTATTAAGGAAACCAATGAATCTTGGAAGCAATTAATTGCTGGTAAGTCTGCTGACAGCAAGGGTATTGAATTAGTTAACAGTACTTTATCTGAAACTCCATCATTTTCTGCTTCTGCTGCTTCTGCTGTCCCAGCTGCTTCTCCAAAGGAAGATGCACCAATTGATAAGTCTATTGACAAGTGGTTCTTTATTTCTGGTTCTGCTTAAACATATTTAAATTTTTAAATATATTTTCTGTATAGGAAAAGAAATTTTTAACATATGATTTAATTTAAGAAATTAGTTAAAAATGATAATATAGATAAGATATATTACTATAAAATTATATTACAACACTGTATTTAATTATTTTTTTAATTTGATTTTTATTATGTAGAAAATGAATATATACAGTTAAACAACCCTATATCATGGTCATAAAATACCGAATGATCCCAGATCAACGATAATAGAAGAATTATGAGTTTTTGTTTGTTTGTTTTTCAAAAGGAATTATATGACTAAAAGGTAAATGAGAAAGAAACATCTAAGTAATTTATGATCTTTCACCTCTTAATCTTCTAGCTAATTTAATATCCTTCTTTTGGATAGTAACACGCTTAGCGTGAATAGCAGCTAAGTTAGTGTCTTCGAATAAGGAAACTAAATAAGCTTCAACGGATTCTTGTAAAGCACCGATAGCGGAAGATTGGAATCTTAAATCAGTCTTGAAATCTTGAGCGATTTCTCTAACTAATCTTTGGAAAGGTAATTTTCTGATTAATAATTCAGTAGATTTTTGGAATCTTCTAATTTCTCTTAAGGCAACGGTACCTGGCTTATATCTGTGAGGCTTCTTGACACCACCGGTAGATGGAGCAGATTTTCTAGCGGCCTTGGAGGCTAATTGTTTTCTTGGGGCTTTACCACCAGTGGATTTTCTTGCTGTTTGCTTAGTCCTGGCCATTATTGACTGTTTATATTTGTATGTATGGTATGAGTATAGATAAGAATATAAAATGATAAGAGACAAAGATTAAAGAAACAGAGAGAGAATTATCAAAGCTGAGTACGGTTTAAATATTAAAAGTTTTCAAAGACCACGATAAACTATCCTCTTTTCCCTTGGTAAAATTCTTCTTCAACAATACACAAAAAAAAGCCATAATAGAAGAAATGGGTTTTTGACTTTCCCTATTTGTCGTTCTGAAAAATGATATAGAAACGTGAAATTTCCAGAACGAGTTTATTATGGACAATGCCGAAAATTGTGAAAATTCCAGTCCGGAACAAAATCGATTGTTTTAGATTTGTTCGCATTTTCCCCAATACTAAAGAAAATTTCACATCCATGCAGAAAAAGGACTGCGAAAATTTCAGAACAGCTCAACTATGGATGAAAATTCATAGTGGAAACAGCGTTAATACTGAATGAGAAGTGAGAATTTTTTGGAACAAAGACGAAATACTGTTTTTTACTATTGTAAGTTGTCATTTTTTTTCAAGGAGAGGGGGAAAAATTGGACAAATGATATTCTTTTATAGGTATATAAAAGGGAGGTAAAGTTAATGGTATATCTTGATTTTTATTCCTTTATAATTATCCTATATACTTTCTAATAAACACAACAAACAAATAATAATATACATATAATCAATAATGTCCGGTAGAGGTAAAGGTGGTAAAGGTTTAGGAAAAGGTGGTGCCAAGCGTCACAGAAAGATTCTAAGAGATAACATTCAAGGTATTACAAAGCCAGCTATTAGAAGATTAGCCAGAAGAGGTGGTGTTAAGCGTATTTCCGGTTTAATTTACGAAGAAGTCAGAGCTGTCTTAAAGACTTTCTTAGAATCTGTTATCAGAGATGCTGTCACATACACTGAACACGCCAAGAGAAAGACCGTCACTTCCTTAGATGTTGTCTATGCCTTAAAGAGACAAGGTAGAACCTTATACGGTTTCGGTGGTTAAGCAACGCGATAAGCATACTATATTTTTTCCAACCCTTATTCTATTCTCATAACAAAAGCAAAGCATCTATTCAAGCACTGTAAAATACAAACTACATACCCACTCAAATACTTAAATACACATATTTATACAGGTATAAATATACATACATAGCCCATTCTTTAATACGATTCGTCAAAATTGCCAAAAGAAGAAAAGACCCGATTTAGCCGCCTTGCCGCGTTTCTTTTTCACACTGCAGAAACAGCAAATTTTGAAGAAGATCACCCTGCCGTTTCTGTGACCAAAAAATAAAGGGAAAAAGAAACGTGACTCGCATTCCCTCAGAAAATTTTTTCTTTTGCGTCTTTTCGTAATGGGGAAAGTGAATCTTTCTAGTTCTTGCGCTAAAGAGGACATACTTATATATATACAGTTGTGTAATCAATCATATTCACCTTACGGCAAAGCAAAGGAAAAATCAAGGTTTTGCACTATAAATAATATATATGTCTATCAGTATTGTAAATACTATCCAATATCTAAAATAGACAATCAAAATTACATAAACATAATTAGAAAGGGAAAAGATTATAATATAATAAACAACTTTTTTTCTTTCTATTTGCTTTATAAAACAACTGGTCTTTCTCTGCTAATAAAATTATAAAATTATATTTATTCTATCTATTAAAAGCTTTAATTTAGGTGTTTTTTTTTTCTTTTTCTGTAAATTCTTTTTTTTTTTTAGAGAGAGAGCAGAGGAAAAAAAATTAAAAATTAAAGGAGGAGGTAGATATAAGCAGGTCATATCTCAAAATTATTTAAAGGATCTGCATTTCCAAGAAAAAATTTATTATTACAACTAGTAAGTAGTATAGTATGGAACATCCAAGAACCCATTCTATAACGGCTGCTGCCAATAATAACTCTACAAATACAAGATCTTCTTCTACAGTGTCCTCAAATAACGAGCATTCTAGTAAGAATAAAAATACAAATAGGCATTCTATCTCATCTTCTGCTTCTTCTTTAGAGACTTCTGCTAAGAAGAAGAAAAATATTTGTAATTCCGACGATAATCAAGATATTATAATGTCCGGGGTTAATGACGATATAGATACTGATACCCAAATTTTATCAAATACTCCTACACCAATCTCTAATACTCATACTCATCCCATGACAAACAATGATAATAACAATATTGTAAACAGTAATAATCGAGATAATCCAATAATAGGAGATTACACAGAATCTTTATCAGGTAATAGGAATCTAGGTACTATCACTCCCTTAGCTATTGATATCACTTCAGATGCAACTAATAATCAAGTAAATAATAACTTAAAGAGTCTATTCAAACCATTCGATTCAAAAACGGGACAATTTCTAAGAAATCAAACTTTTGATAATGACAATAATATATCAACTTCTACTTATAATAGAGAAAAGAGTAAAGAACCTGTACCGCCAAAGGATGATCGATATCAAAGTAGTAACAATAACAATGATAGTGCTGAGTCAGATCCTTCTCCAGTACCAACTTCTCAAAATATCATTCCTAATAATCCGGTAATGATTCACAGAAATCAAAATATTATTAATAAGACAAATTCAAATTTTAGTAACTCTTTTAGAATTTTATCAAACTTTGATAGTAACAATAATAGTAAATATAGATCTCATTCAGTCCCAACCATTTTGCATTCTTCTCTTAGAAGGTTAGCTTCTTCAAACAACAGCTATTATAGAAATACAAATAATAATCTCAATCAAAATAATATGATAATACCAACTCATCCAATGAATCCATATGGTATTATAAAGAAGAAAACTGTAAAAAATGGCTTCCCTTCAAATCTATATAATAATACAACAAATTCCCCATCTCCTTCTTCCTCTGCATCCTCTTCTGCATCTTCTTCAGGTTCTTCTTCTTCTTTAAGAAATGCTATCCTATTGACTCAACATGCAATTAATAATTCTCTTGTCACATCTGCAAATAATAATAATAATAATAATACTTCTCAAAAACCTATTTTAAATTTAAATGAAAATATTCCAAAAACTCACAAGATTACTTTAGAAGACAGAATTAACTATATTATGATTACACCAATACCCATTCCATTACCACCAATTAATTTACAATGTTTAAAAGAAATCGATTTGCAAGAAATAGTTAAAAATCCACAATTGAGACACGATATTATATTTGATCCACTTTTACAATTTAGACCTAATTTAGATGGTGAAAGAGGTGTTAAAAAGAGACATATATCTGATAAATATTGGAGTGATGTAGAAAATGAAATTATCGTATATTCAAAGAAACCTGAAGTTTTTCAATATGATAGGTCAAGATTAGTCCCATTATTTGATACTTTAAGAGAGGTTTTATTAACTATTGTACCTCAAAAGGAATCTCATCAAATTGTTAATATATTAGATACCGAATTAAATGTACAAGAATTAATTAAAGGTTCCCTAGTGATGTCAAATTTATCAGAATGGTTAGCTACCCTTTTCAAACATCATTGTGCTCCAATGAGAGACTCATGGGTTGATAAAATGAGTAACAAATTTAGAGAAGCTGAAACTGAAGATTCGTTACCAAAATTAATTGATGGTTTAAAGTTAGTCTTCCAAATTTTGGAAGCAATGAAATTAGATATTGCAAATCATCAAATTAGATTATTGAGACCAGCATTGTTAAGTAATGCAGTAGAATTTGAAAGACAATATTTCAACTCTTTGATGTCTTCTAAAAAAGTTATCTTAAAATCTTCATTGGTTTGGTTTGAAAATAAATTTAATGATTATCTCAGTTCAAAGACATCAACATTGACAGATAATCAAGTCAATGTTCAAACTGTCTATAAATCGTTAATCAAAAGTATTGTTAGTCTGTTATCATGTCGTAAAATGGTGAGAGAATATCCAACTTCATTATCTTTTGACCATGCAAGGTTAATATTTTTAAGAGCGGATATTCGCCAATTGGTATGTCTATTAGTTTGTCGTTTACTATTTCAACAATTAGTCGCTAATGATACAAGTTTAGACAGACAAGCAAAGATGTATATCACATCCACATACAACAATAAATTATTGAAGAGTGAAATTATCAGTATTATTACTGATGAATATGGTAATTGTAGATGGACTAAAAATACATACGCTATTGCTGTGCATCTATGCAAAGTTATCAATGATTTATCAATTGAATATAAGACAAAAAATAGTGACAATCTTCAAACTACTACAATTCCAACAAATACAGCTACTACATTACCATCTTTAGATAATGCTAAGATTTCATTTGCAAAGACATGGTTATCCAAACAGACTCAACCTTTAAGTGATATTTATGGCGTCTTGGAAAATAGAATTTTCCAAGCGTTAGAAGATGGTATATTTACCAAATCTTCTTGCACTGTTGATGGTAGAGTTAAGCAAGACTTTCTCCATCTGTACAATAACAACACATCAAACTCCACTACAAACGATAAAGATTCTACCCCTGGTAGCGATATCAATCTTTCCAATAACACATCTACTAATATTCCATCATTCAAAGCTAAGGATAACATGACTTCAGATTCAAGAAAGGCAAATGCCGGACTACTGGGTATTACAGAATTAGAAGAATATGAAAATGTTTACCGTCATTTGTATTCTGTAATCAACCTACATTGGTCCGTATTCGGTATCCATTATACAGATTATCTAGGAGATAAAGTCTCTAAAACCGTCTAAATATTTCTTAACAAATATAATAAATATATACATTCCTTCTTTTTATTTTTCCCTTTTAACAGTATCACTTTCATTTCACATATCAATACTTTACATTATTGTTACTATGTATGTCTCATGAATATTTATATGTGGGTTCCCACGTTTTCTGACTTCTCCGAATAAATTTAAAATAAAATACTAAAATAAAAAAAATGTGGGTGTCTCCGAAGGACAGACTTTTTATAAATAAAACCGAAATTAAAAAGGTACACGAACTGCCTATAACAGTGAATTCACGCTCGTAGGACTAGTAAACCTATTCATTTGCAAGAAAAGATAGCATATTCAAACATAGAACAACTAAAACTATATCAATTGCTTAATATAGTGTTAAATACCATTTGTTATTTCATTTCATAAATTAGGAATTAAGGATACACAAGAGAGAAAAACTTCAAATGAAATTTATTGACGAACTGGATGTTGAAAGAGTAAACCAAACACTTAATTTTGATACAAATGACTGCAAGATTACTGGTGGATGTGATATCTTTACAACTAAGCCAGTAGCTTCCGATAAAAAATTGTATAAGACAATTGACCATCATCTTGAAACAATACTACACGAAAATGAAAGTTACAATGCAGCCCTTCAGCACCAGCAAGCATTGGATTCAAATGGTTCTTTATCTCCATCTCCATTTGCTCAGGGTCGTAGAGATAGTACATCTTTTTGGGAACAAAAGAGACGAATGTCAATTACTGACCCTATAAATTCAATCAACGGGAATAACAACAATCAAAGCCTTAATCCTCAACATTTCAAGAGTACAAAATTAAATGACCAGAACTTGAAAGAACTAGTAATGAGTGCTGATTCTGGCTACGCCAGCTCCTCTTCTATTGAATCTAACTTATTGTCACCAACAACCACTACAAATTCAAAGCTAAGGAGAGCTAGTAGCGCCAGCAGTTTACAAAGTGGAAAATCTCAACAGAATAGAAGAACGTCTCTGAATGATACGAATAGTAATATTAATATAGGCCCATTTGGACCTATAAGTGAGCCTGCTAGTAGGAGGACCTTTGCTTATCTTATTGCGATATTAAATGCCTCATACCCTGATCATGACTTCACAGCCGTAGAACCAAGTGATTTTACCAAGAGTTCTTTAAAATCTTTCATCTCCAAATTCGAAAATTCCTTATATACTGTGGGAAGAAAGACAGAAGAATGGATATGGGAAGTAGTAAATTCTCATATGACAATGTCTGACTGTGTAGTGTATCAATATAATCCTACCAAATCATTTTTAGAAGATGAGCCAGGTTACCTTTGGAGCCTGATGGGATTCTTGTTCAATAAGAAAAGGAAAAGAGTTGCTTTTATATACCTGATATCTTCGAGATTACCTGGTTTGTCCAATGGGATTGATGAAAGCTTTGCTAAGGATAGCTTTAGTGTCCATCCTAAAAGAAGTCTTATAATAAATGACGGTTATCAATTTGAAGAGGAGTATGATCTTACAAATGACGAAAATGCTCTTGTGGATGATTCAGATGATGAATTTCTTTAGCGTGGAAGCACTTAGAGACACTAATCCATGTTGAGATTGAAATAGTTACCAATCCTATAATTTTTTTGTACTTGTTTACTTTACTCTAACAAATTTAATTGATTGAATGGTTGACTTTTTATAGATTATTAACAATTATGCTATATATTTGCAATTCTCTCATTTATTCAGTCCTTTGTAAAATAAATTTTCTAGAATAATATTAATACTGGAAAAGAATAGTTGCTTAATTCTTTCCCTATTCCTTATGTACATATATAATGCAGTTTCTATTAGAAATATGTCCTTATTGAATATATTCTACACCGTTACTTGTAATAGAATATTGAAGCTCCCCAGCTCTCGCAAAAGTAGAAAATACAATATGCATGGTTCTTTTTACTTGCCAAAACGAAGAAGGGTCCATACATTGCTTTAACTGTAATTCCCCTCTCTTAATCAAAGCTGATGCCTTATAACTTTTCTTCAATAGAATCCTCGTAGAAACATGATTTGCCCAAGAGAGACCTAATGTTGGAATGCGATGATCTAGTCCTCTTTTTCTTCTGCGAGGAAAAAACCTTTCCGCCAATTTATGGTTCTTTTCTTTTGGTGATGATGAGGGCTTCTTGATCTGAAAAGCTTTTTCTGACCCAGAAGTTCTACTAGCTTGCATATCTACACCAGCAGACAAGTTATTTCGTTCAAGAACAGATTCGTGCTTTATCGGTACACCAAAAAATTTTCCAACTTCTTCTTGTACAAGCATATAATCCTCGTCATCAGATAACATATCAAGGCCAATGGCTTCTTTCTCTGTAGATTTTGGTTTTTTTGGTTCATAAATTTTTTGCCTGTATCGCACTGTAGAGTTTCTCCAACCTACCAACCATCCTATTTGGTACTCATAGTCTGTTATCTCTTGAGAAGTAGCTTCAACTTTATCTGGAAGTGGCTTGTCTCCGACTTGATTAGCTACTACAACCGCTAGTGAATATTTGTCAGCGTAGTATTGTAGTTTTTCAGCCATTGAATCAACATAGTATTTATTATCCTGGGATTCCCTAAATGACTTACTTTCCAGTTCTACCCTGAGATGGTGAGATATCGAATCAATTATAATAGCTTTAATACTGCCTTGGTTCCTTTCGAGCAATACCGGTAATTGGACATTTAGTATATGTTCTTGCGATGTTAGATCGTTACAACTAACCGTAAATATATTACTCTGGGAAACATTATTTTCTCTAAATTCAGGTCTAGATTTAAGAATACCTTCAATCCTTTCAGTGGGGAGATCACCTTCAGTAGTGATATAAACGCACTTCCCTCCTAATCCTCCTAATATTTTCGGAAGCTGAACACTCAAACAGAGCTGCATTAATAATTGAGACTTTCCAGTAGAACTTTCCCCAAATATCTCGGTAATTCCATGTGTAAAGATCCCACCACCAAGCAATTCATCAATTCCTATATCAGCAGTCGTGAACGATACCGGCACGTCTTTTGTGCCTTCGCATATAGGTCTGGGAGTGTTCGAGGTATACTGCTGATAATACTCTTTTATCAGTATGTTTTGAAATGCTCCAATCTCAGTAATCGACCTTTGACAAACTTTAGCTAGTTCCCTGTGATTCATGGTCAAGAAGTCAATCACTGTTACACATTGCGTTTTAGTAGCATCGATGAGCGAGGCAAACTTAGGGTCATAGAGTAATTCACTTTGTGGTAATTCATCATAGAGATCCATAGATCAAACCTTAATGACAATTGAAAAATGGTAGGAATTGATTCTATTTTGAAATCACGAGTAGACATCTACCATTTATGTAATATTAATTTTCGTTATTTTCCAGATATATATTATATAAGATTGACGCGACATGAAAAATTTCAGACTAATCCTATATTTTAAATATTGGATGGTATATATATGAATATTTACTATACAAAGCTATGCAAGATCACATCTTGTTATAACTTGAAGTAGCACTATCAAGGAAAGCATTCGCCATTAAACAGTACAGCGTAAACAGTGCAACATAAAGTCCAGGGCATAAACGTTCCATTTATATTTTCCTGCCAGATTATAGGGCTTTCATTGGAGAAGTGATACCTGATTTATAGGTTTTCATGATCTTGAATATTGGTTTTTTATACTTCTGCTAGATAGAATTGCTAGCTGGTTGGTTTACTGGAGCTTTTTTTCGAATCAAATAAATTCACCTGCTCTAATTCTACATCTTGAGATGAGCTAGAGCCTTGACTATATTGTCGTTCTTCTGCATTAGTATTCGGTAGAGGATATGATGGCCTTGTAAAATCAAATTCAGTTTCAGATCTGCTCCGCTCGTGAACCCTAACTGGAGTAGGTCTCTCAACCAACGACGAATCGCTGCTTATTTCTTGTTCTAAAGGAGGTGGAGGAATGTACTCTACTTTTCCATTTGCATGAAACTCTCCTCTTTCATCATAATAACCCAGATCATTAGCATTCGTTTCTTGGGTATACTCAGGAACATAATCATCCATATATGGTTGAGAAGTTCCATTATAGGCTCTTTCCGATTGTCTATATGAAGGGGGTGTCATCCAAGCTGTACCTCTTATTGGAGCTTCACCTCTATACACCCGCCTCTTGTTGGTCCGAGCGGTAATAAATATAAGACACACAATGACTAATACAAACAAAACAAATAGGATCCATCTACCCCATTGCCATCCTGTTGAATTAAAGACATCGTCGTCGTCATCAATGAAGCCGGCAGAAGATTGCGTTGCTCTAGTGTATAAATACGTTTTCGTACTCTCTATAATCATTAAATATTACAGTATGGTTTTCCAGCTTCAGTACTTAATGCGCTATGTATATTCCTTTCTTCCCTATCTTCTTGCTATATCAAGTGTTTATTTGAAGTTCTGATAAGATCTTAACTGTTATCCCCAGAAAAACGAAAAAAAGAAAAAAGAAAAATTTCAACATTGGGTGTTAGTTTTCTACGTTTTTCAGTATTGAGACATTGTTATTTAAAATATGCTCATAAGAAAAGGAAAGTGGTATCCAAACTCGAAATTTATCAGGATTCAAAGACATGCTATTGGTACAATTTAAAAGACTTTTTCTCTTGCAAGATTTTACATGGCTTTATATAGTATTGAAATATTTAGCTTGACGAAGTATATCCCAGGAACTTCCATGTTCGTGAAAATAGATATATTAGAGTTGCTTTAGCTGAAAAAATGGTATCTTGTTACTCCTGAACTCTTTCTCTATGATATATAATACGGAAGAAAGTACTGTGAAGAATGTATGTGTGTCTTATTTTTGTCTTGTCAAGATGCTATTCGTTAGAAATTCTAATGCTGACCTTGAATCTGACTCCGGTAATGCAAGCCTTAGGTTAGCTAAAGCTTTGTCACGATAGTCTTCTGCTAATTTCATAGTTTTTTCTATTCCTTTGTTTTCAATGACGGAATGTAAAGCAGTTGACACATCACCTTTCTCTTCAAAGTTACGTTGAATTAGTGGACCTAACGACTGATCATCTTCCCATGCATATAGTACAGGTGCTGTTGAAATACCTAATTGAAGATCTGCACCTGCTGGCTTCCCAAGTGCTTTCTTTGATCCTATAAAATCAAGAGCATCATCAACCAACTGAAAGCAAATACCTAGGTTTTTCCCAAATTCGTAAGATGCCTCTATAATAGGTTCCCTGGCTCCTGAAAGTATAGCAGCTGAGCGGCAAGATTTGGAGATCAGAGAGGCAGTCTTCAAATAAGACTTGTGAAGATAATATTTGAATGCATTATCAACTAGTTCTTTGTGGGATGAAGACCTTATATCAATTGAAGGTACTCTAAATGAATGCTCAATATTGTTAAGTCTAGTAGACTGGCTGGTACGGAGATCAGGAATATTTGCTGCTTTATCGTTATCTTCGATGTTATGTAGCTGCATAAATTCCCCTTCTACTAAATTTGCTATACTGTTAGACATTAACTCTACCACTTCAGGATTCTGTAATCTAGATATTGCAACTGTAGCTCTTCCTAGTAAAAAATCACCGGAAAGCACAGCCATCTTGTTTGAAAATGCTATATTTCCACTCGGACGTCCTCTTCTTGTATCAGAATGATCAATAACATCATCATGTAGTAACGAGGCTGTATGAATCATTTCGACTATTTCAGCTAGTCTTCTTTGTTTAGGCAATATACCCCTCTTTTTATCAAACACATTATTCGGTAATGGAGGAGATCCTTGGGTTAAGGGATGTAGAGGCTTTATACCGTGCAGAATATGCAGAGGAGAGAAGCTGCTAATGGGACTTGAACTTAATTTACTAAGATAAGACTGTGGATCCATATCCTTCAATGGGAAATCTACATCATCAATTTTACAATTGTCTCTTTGCTCAATTGGAATTGATGATAGCGCCCTCGATAGTAATAATACCAAAAGAGGTCTTACTTTCTTCCCTTCTGTCTCGAAATAATATGAGGATATTTTATTGAGAATTGGGTTACCAGAACCGATTAAAGTCATAATATTCATTACCAGGGTATTCATTTCATTAGATACCAAAGATATTGGATTTTTTAGCATAAACTTTGGGGTCACCAATTTGCTTGCAGTGTCTAAAGCGACTGCGAAAGAACTCTTCGAGCGGACCAAACTATGCATTGGCTTTCCACATCTTTTAGTCAAGGACAACATCCTATATTGTTATTTACTTCTCTTTTGTTTTAGCCTGTGCAGAGTTAGGGGTTATGTTAGATGTTTCTGTATCTTTATTTATTTTTTTTATGTTTATTTACAGCAACTTGAAAAATAATGCTTCTGTAACATCAAAAATAGTAAAATTATATGTGAAAACCGAGAACATCACTTCGAAAAGATTACCTAGGAATAACAAAGTTCGGATAAGGTGCTATTTTACTCGAGAAGCCAAGGCATTACTAAGAAGTTACAAGATCTTTTTAAATGTACTTAAAATATTAGATATGCCACAAACCATTACAAGTAAGGTCATCTCTTACAGTCATTCCGTATCAATATTGAAAACAAGAATAGAAAGTGCCAAAATGGCATGAGTTTAATAATACTCCTGCAAAAACTCCTCTGATTGTAGTTGCTAGAAGGAGCTGTTCTTACTGAGGCACTAGTGTAATGTCAAAATTACTGCTGTCCTTTATATTTTTTTCTGAATTTTCGCGACCTTGAAAATTTGAGAAATCCAATTGAAATGTAGTTTGCAGGCATCGACTACAATTTGCTTGAAAATCTTAATAAGTAGCACATTGTGTAGTAGTAGAAGGGCTTGAAAACATCCAATGAGCACTGATAACAATATACCACAACTACCCTTTCTACAAAGGTGGGTTAAGAACATCTTTTCGCGGACTTTGAGAGTTTCAAAGTGCGTTCCTCAACACATTGGTTTTGTTATGGATGGTAATAGAAGATATGCCAGGAAGAAAGACATGGAAGTTGGAGATGGCCATGAAGCTGGATTTTTTAGTATGAGTAAAATTTTAGAGATATGTTACGAAGCTGGTGTGGATACAGTGTCTGTTTTTGCCTTCTCGATTGAAAATTTCAAAAGAACTCCATATGAAGTAGCATCTTTGATGAAGCTAGCAAGAGAAAGAATTCTTCAAGTTTCCCAAAATGCAGGTTTAGCTGAAAAATATGGTATACGAGTAAAAGTGATTGGTGATTTATCTTTGTTGGATAAAGAGGTGCTTGCAGATTTGAATGAAGCAATGGAAGTAACGAAACATAATAAGAGGGCTACGTTAAATATATGTTTTCCATACACTGGAAGAGAAGAAATTTTCCATTCAATAAAAACTGTTTTATCAGAAAAGATCCCAAATGATGAAATTGACGAAACTACCATCGAGGATCATCTATATACAGGTCATCAGCCACCTCTAGAACTATTAATAAGAACAAGTGGAGTTAGTAGACTGAGTGATTTTATGTTATGGCAAGTTTGTAATAAAGGTGTTAATATAGAAATGATTGATTGTCTATGGCCAGAATTCACACCGGTTAGAATGGCATGGATTCTGTTGAAATTTGCATTCAGAAAATCGTTTTTTGATAGAAATATTGAGTTAGAAGAACATCGATCAAATTAAGTGGTTAGGTAAGAAAGTTAAGAAGTCTGTTGCCTCCCTAAATATGGAGGAACGCCATTGGTGTATTCATCAATCTGATATTAAAAACTACTTGTAACAAATCTTTTATAGACTATAGATGTAAAAATAGAGTAAAGGCAACTAAAATAAAACCTCATACTTTGTATAAATACAATCTAGTCTACATTATATCCAATAATATTAGAGGGTTCACTATTTGTTCCATATATGCTATCCCAACAGTGTACAACGTTTGAAAAAGAATTGCCATAGCACTCTCTCTATAAGACTTTCTTTCCTCATTACATATGGACCCTAAATGATTGAAACTGAATTATGCACTCCTCGTTCATTATTATTAATAAAAGAACCTATATAACTAATATATAACAAAAGATAAACATCAAAGAAACAAACAAATATTCAAATAGTAGTGGTACATTCCAGTTGCTTTGTATCATAGCATCTCTTTTATGTACGCTAATAAAAATATCACATAAATCACTAAATTTTTAACCAATTTCTTTTTGTCTTTCGGTAAACGTATACAAACTAAAACTAATATTTTAATTTTATCTTTTTATTATATTATATTATTCACGTGATACATTATAATTTATAAAAAACATTCGGAGAGGAAAAACTGACTTTCCATGGATTGATTAAAACTATCAAGTAAAAAAAGAAGTACTCATATATTCATAATTGTTCAAATTCATTCCAAATAGTAATTTGATTTGTAAAATAAAAGAAAAATACTCATGAAATTGCTTTTATGAGAATCGAAAGGAGCATATATTTGAATTTTTGTTATATTACTATTGTTGTGGGCAGCGGAGTGATTATTCGAAGAGTTAGTCAGTGGAAAAATGATTTTAATAACAAATTAATTATTTGAGTTAGATATTTAATATCTTTTTTATAATCTTAGTTGTAAAGAAAGCCAAAGAAAATTCTTGAAAATATATATGAAGTTCAAATTATAATGATCTTAAAAGCGTTAAGTAACTATTTAAAGAGTCTATAAGTCAAAGATATTTTTCTCGAATTAAAAATGCGATGTTTATCAGCTGCTGAAAATTGAAAGTATTCACGTTTCCAGTTTTTAGCTTTATTCATTTTAAGAGAATACACAATAGTCAAGAAGCACCTGGATTCTACCAAAACCTTGTTAACTTCAAATGCAAGGACACCTAATATATCAAATTTCTACACTCCAGATATTGGGCGGCTAACAGAAATACTTATTTCTTCTTGTGCATTAACTAACCACCATATTTTCGGAAAAACTTGGCATTACTGAGGACTTAAAGTTTCAATATGTAACCAATATCTACTATGGCCACAAAGACTAGAATTAATCCGATAAAGGAGAAAAGTAATTCAGCACGTGGAATAATGCATCGAACAAATGGTTGTGAGCTACGGAGCTAATCCGGAGCTTCCCTTAATATTTTCCGAAAGGGACTGATGACACAGTGGAAAAAATTCATTAAAATTATTCGGATTAATCTATGAGGCGATGAGCCATTTATAGCGATGGTGCAGGAGGATAAAAATAGCGATGGATCATCAACAAGAACAATAGGAGAAAATAAAAACTTCTATCCTTAGAAGAATAATATATATTATATATAAACACTCTAAAAACTTTCAAATTTCTCTTACTCTAATTATTGTGTAAATTATTATTTAGTTACCCTTAATACTTGTTCAAGTCCAAACTAAGCTTTAAAAGAAGAAATAGTTTTGGAAAACAAGATATAGATATATAATTATTTTCGAACTGTAATGGCAATGAGTTCTGATGGTGACTTAGAATATACTAAATTTTTAAAAAATCAACACCTGAGAAGAACTTCTTCTACCAGTGATTCCTATGATCCCTTTAGTACACCTGAAGTATACTATGGGCCAGTTAATAATCCCAAGAAGGATAATTCTTCCAAATCCAAGAAGTATCATAGAACAAGAACAATGAGTGTAGCAGAAAAAGTTTCAATGTACAAAAAAGGTGTCTCTTCTGACTACTTTGAAGGTAGACGTGGTTCTGAAGATGATACATATGCAAGTAGTCAAGGGAACCGTAAATTTTTTATTGAGAATGTAGACAAGACATTAGAGGAATTATTGAAGAGTGAAGATACAGATCAAAATTTTCAAATCACTATCGAAGATACAGGGCCAAAAGTTTTAAAAGTAGCAACTGCAAACTCATATGGTTACAAGTACGTAAATGTTAGAGGTACCTATATGTTGTCAAACCTGCTTCAAGAGTTAACTATTGCTAAAGGTTTTGGAAGAAGTCAAATTGTTTTAGATGAAGCTAGAATCAATGAAATACCTGTTAACAGATTATCAAGACTCATTTCAAATCAGTTTTGGAACACTTTGACAAGAAGAATCAATTTGGATAACATTGCTGAAATAGCTACTGACACTAAAATTGCGACAGATGGGGCCAAAAATCCAAGAATTTATATCCCTTATGACTGTACTGATCATTACAACTTTTATATTCAAGCTGCACAGAGAAATCCTCATCTAAATTTAGAAGTAGAATATCTTCCAAAGGATATTACTCCTGAGTACGTTAAATCAATTAATGATACACCTGGTTTATTAACTTTAGCAATGGAAGATCACGTAAATCCCGTAACTGGTGAAAAGTCTCTAATTGGTTATCCCTATGTAGTTCCTGGTGGACGGTTTAATGAATTGTATGGATGGGATTCATACTTAATGGCTTTAGGATTATTAGAAAGTAACAAGGTGGACCTAGCAAGAGGTATGGTAGAGCATTTCATTTTCGAAATTGAACACTATGGTAAGATTTTAAACGCTAATAGAAGTTATTACCTCTGTAGATCGCAGCCTCCTTTTTTAACTGATATGGCATTGCTTGTCTTCAAAAGGATTGGTGGAGAAAACAATCCATCTGCAATTGATTTTCTCAAAAGATCATTTAAGGCAGCAATCAAAGAGTACAAAACTGTTTGGATGTCAAGGCCTAGATATGATCCTGAATCCGGTTTGTCATGCTTCCATCCAGATGGTCTGGGTATTCCTCCAGAAACTGAACCAGAACATTTCGATACAATTTTAACTCCATATGCGGAAAAATACCATGTATCGTTGGAGGAATTTAGAAGAATGTATAATGATAATGAACTTCATGAACCTGAACTGGATGAATTTTTCCTTCATGATCGTGCAGTGAGGGAATCTGGCCATGATACAACTTATAGATTCGAAGGTGTTTGCGCTTACTTAGCTACCGTCGATTTGAACTCACTTCTTTACAAATACGAAATTGACATCGCTAACGTCCTTGAAAAATATTTTGATGGTATATTTGAAGATACTACAGATGGGGCATCTAGTACTGTACAAGACTGGCGTGCAGCAGCTAAACTAAGAAAGGAGAGAATCACTCAATATATGTGGGATGACGAATCTGGATTCTTTTTCGATTACAATATCAAAGCAAATATGAGAACTTCTTATGAATCTGCAACCACATTTTGGACTTTGTGGGCAGGTTTAGCAACGCCAGAACAAGCTCAGAGAATGGTTGAGCAAGCAGTACCACAATTAGAGATGTTCGGAGGTTTGGTGGCTTGTACTGAGCGCTCAAGAGGTCCACTTTCGATGAAGAGACCTCATAGACAATGGGATTATCCATTTGGATGGGCGCCTCATCAGATACTCGCATGGAAGGGCCTTGAGGATTATAAATACAAAGGAGTAGCTACTAGGCTGGCTTATAGGTGGCTTTATATGATGACAAAGGCATTCGTTGATTATAACGGCATAGTAGTTGAGAAATATGATGTTACTCGGCAGACAGATCCGCACAGAGTAGAGGCTGAATATGGTAACCAAGGTGCCGATTTCAAAGGTGCTCCAACTGAAGGCTTTGGTTGGGTCAATTCCAGTTATCTATTGGGTTTAAGGTACATTAACAATCATGCAAGGAGAGCTTTGGGAGCTTGTATAACCCCAGAGTCATTTTTTAAGAACTTGAAAGGGCAGGAGAGAGATCTATATAGTTTATAAGTTTTATAATTTATTACCTTTTGAGATATATTAAAAGTAATGGTTATCTCTTCCCTTAATTTTTCTCTCGTCCACTATTTTATTCAATAAATCTATTTATCTGTACTTGATCTGATATAGTTGCATTCTCATGCCGAATATGTTTTACCTTTTTGACGTTTGTAACACTTAGATTTTTTGTAAAAAATTGAATTTTCGTAGGTAGTTACTAAAAATTTATATCTTCTCGAGGGCTATTGCGAAGGCCGCCGACCTGGAAAAAAATTTTAGCGATGAGCTTCTCAGATATATATTATAAAATCAAATACATATCATAGATCGAAAACACATTGTTGTGTATCTTCCCGATAATAACGACTATTTTTCCATACATATTTAGCTTCTATTGAGGTTGACGGAAATGGCAAAACAAAGAGTAACAACTAAAACAACAAAGAGATATAGATACTCTTCTTTTAAGGCAAGACTTGATGCTTTGAAAATAGAACCTGCCAGAAACTTGGAAAAGAGAGTTCATGACTATGTGGAATCATCACACTTTTTAGCTTCTTTTGAGCATTGGAAGGATATAAATTTAAGCGGGAACTTCACAGAATTTGCCCATGAAGTGGAAAATATTGTTCAGACTCTACCACAGATAATTTATCATGACCAAAAAATTTTCGATTGTTTGCTGGTTCATATAACTAAGCATGATGATAAGTCACTGCAACCATTACTAGACTTACTGTCTCAATTTTGTCATGATTTAGGTCCAGATTTTCTGAAATTCTATGATCAAGCTGTGAGACTATTGATTGAACTTTTAGATGCTGCTATTAAATTTGAATCCACCAATGTCTTTGAGTGGGGTTTCAATTGTTTAGCTTATTTGTTTAAATACTTATCAAGATTTCTAAGTGAAAGATTCATATCAACGTTCGATCTTCTATACCCTTTACTTTCTCATCAGAAGGAATATTTATCAAGATTTTCAGCTGAGGCTTTGTCATACTTAGTAAGAAAATCCAACTCAAAGAATCTTTCCAAAGCAGTTCATCATTTTCTAGAAAAGCTTTGCTCCTGTGACGATGAAAATTTGTACGAGGGTTTGTTAACATTGTTTTCCGAGTCTTTAATGTCGACACCAGGTGCTTTACACTCTAAATCAAAAGTTATTTTAACTACTATTTTTACTGAGGTGTTTCAATCAAATTCCAATGAGAAATGTGTCTCACTAATTAGTGATGTTTTTCTAAATGTATCAAAACATGCCACTTGTGAAGCCATGGCTCCTGTATATGAACTGGCGTTGAGCATCATTTTAGAGAATATCAATGACGCTAACAAAACACATACAGTAAACTTTCTATCTACTATTGTTTTTGCCGAAAGTGGTAAAAAGATTTCCGATTGGGGTGCTATCATGTCTGCTGTAGAAAAGGTGGTAAGAGATACTGAGGGTGATCTTGCAGCGGCTAGCTCTGTCGCTTTACTATTTGCGACTTTGTTCCGTAATTCTGACATAAGAAACCTAACCAACACACACAAGAAATTTTTTGAATTCATGTTAGAAAAGTATCCAGAGGATTTCTTGGTCTTCTTCAGGTATTGCGCTGATATTTGTCATGAGAGGTTATTTTCTTTCAATGGAACCAAATACCTACAAAAATACATAAATGAGAACTTGAAACTCCATTATAAGAAGATTTCATTATTTTTGCTTCAATTGCAGGAAATGCCATTAGTAGCATCTCAGATTCATCTAAATATATCTGATGAGTTCTTCGAGTTTATAAAACCCAAGGTTGATAACTTTGCAAAGGAACGCTCCCTTGACGCTCTCTATGACATATGTTGGATGACTCCAATATTACCGATGGTAAAATCAAACAATAGTGCTATTGTACTTCCAGTAATCAAGATCATTTACTCATCCCTTCTCTCTAACAATGATTTTGCTAAGGATGTTCTCGGGCAATTGCTAGAGAGTTTGACTATAGAAGAAACTGAGGAATTTGAGTCTCTTATTACTGAGGCTTTATCCAAAGTTGACTTATTCAAGAGCAGTGCATACTTTGTTAAAGGGTTAAGAAGGATATTGAAAGAGACAAAAACTGACAACAAATTAACAAGAGAAGATTATACTTCTATCATTTGCAGTTTGTCAGACAATTTGTTGTTACCCGATAGTCAAATGCGTCTGGCTACCTTGGAATTACTAGAAACTATAACTATCCGTCAAGGTGATATTATTCCGAGGTTGTTAGAAGAATGTAAATTGATTGAACAAATACCCCTTACACTAGATAATGCTCGTGACTTAACAACTAGACTGAGAAATATGGGAGCCGAGTTTTCTAAAAGTGAATTGAATGCCCTATTGAGTAACTTCTTTTTCAAACATATGTTTGGTTTAATAACTGTCAGATTCTCTCCTATATGGGACGGTGTCTATGAAGTCATTACTATGAACTACAGTAAGAATCCTAAATTAATATGGAGTCTTGTTTTAAACTTTTTGACTGTCACTGATAAGACTTCTGATCTCACATATTATGATATCACAGAGTTCTCTTCAAATTCAACTATGTGGGATACTCATATCAGTAGACTTGCTGCAACACTAGAGAACTTTTGTTCTGTTTGGGCTAGCTACGTTTCTGTAGATAATTCTATCGTCGAAATAATGAAAATAAACAGAGGAACAACTAATGAGTTTCCAAAACAACTAAGGGAACAAACTTTAAAACTCTTATTCTTAGTACCACAGCTGGCTGAGAGAAATTCTAAAGAGGTTATTCCATTTTTATTCAATGACCAAGAATCAGAGGAGATATCTGACATGGAGTCTTTATCTGCTGCCACCTGGAGTGACATTGAAAGAAATCTACTACTCAAAATTATTGGTAAGTTTAAAGACATTAGAAATGCTTACAAAAGTGAAGAACTATATAACAGATTAATGACGCTATTAGGCAGTCGTAGCACTGAAATGCAAAAGTATGTTCTAGGTGCTTTATTTTGCTATAAATACCCTGTGCTGATGAAATATAGAGAGAACTTGAAGAACCTACTGGATGACACTCTTTTTAAAGATGAAATTACCAAATTTTTAGTGAATAATGATGATAAAGCCATTGAGAGCCATGAAGAATCGGATCTAATGCCATATGTTTTAAGAATACTATTTGGAAGGGCTCAGACACCGTCCACAAGTGGCATAAAGAAAGGTCGTAAGGTTGCGGTTTTATCTATTTTACCAAACTTGAGAGAAGAGCACATAATAAACTTTTTAGAGTTAGGAAGCAACAGATTTGACTATAAATACTTTTACAGTAACGGTTATGTTATTGATCCATCAACCATAACTAGTAATATACTGAGACGAATGACTGGGTATGTAAATATTTTAAACACATCTTTAGATGTCTTAAGATCACGTTTTCCCAATGCAATCACTTCAGTACTACAACCCCTCTTATACTCTATTTCAGCTTCTTACGCGGTTTCAAATTTTGAAGAAGCTGATAGCTTTGTCACTAAATTGAGTGGTACTTTAAGAGCTAGTTCACTAAAGGCTTTAAATAATGTGTTCCAATATCTAGGTGATAAACTCAATTGGGACGAATCAATTGAAGAAATTTACAACATTGTTATAAAGCCTCGACTCGCTAACTTTGCCTCAGAAAATCTACAACAGGTTTCTTCCATATTAAAAATTATTATGTTTTGGACAAAGAACAAGAGCTTGTATAAATTTTTGTATTACGATAACTTTGCCACAAGTAGAGCTGTCATGGAGCTACTATCAAATGAGCATGCAAAGGAAGAAGTTATTGGAGTTATTCTCGAAGGCTCAAATGAACTAGTCAAGAATCCAAGTACGGCAGATGAATATGTTGACCTTCTAGCTTTAGTTGCCAGTACATGTCTACAGCGGTTACCTTCACTGTATGGAAGAGTAAGCAATGCTGAGACGATATCTGTTGCTATTGAACTATTATTGAATATGACTGAATCTGGATTTGTCCAATATAATGAAATTAGGAAACTATTAGTGGATTCAATGCTGGTAATTATAGGCGGGAACTTTAAGGGTGTGAAGAATAAAGATATTTTAAAAATACTAAAGGTACTAGCACTGCTAATTCCAGAGTATAAATGTAGTTGGAATGAAATTCAGGCTCTTTATAAAGGTATTTCGAAACTTTATCAGGTTTTTACTGAGAGGGATTTAAGAATAGCCCTCAACACAGTTTTTGCTAGCATGGGTATGAGGTTTGAGAATATTCGTAGAGTATCCGACTTACTAACCGACTTGAATTCTTACTCAACTAAGCGAATCCACGAATACGATTTCCCAAGAGTATTGTCAGCTTTCAAAATCTTCACTGAAGAAACTCACTTTCATTTTTCAGATATGGAATGGCTACCTGTACTATATACGTGTCTTTTCTTTATTAAAGATGAGGATGAGCTTGCAATCCGAACAAATGCCTCACATACTCTGAAGTGTTTTGTAGATCTTATGGAAGGGCTAGAAACCCAAGAAGAAGCTCAAGTATACGTGTCAATGTTGAAGGAAATTATCTTACCTGCCATTAAAACAGGTCTTAAGAGAACTGAGGGTGAAACTCAAGCGGAGTACATATCAGTCCTGGCCTATATCGTTGAAAGATCTAAATATTATGATGAGTTGAAAGATATGCAAGCTCTATTGTTTAATGGTGATGAAGAAGCAAACTTTTTTAGTAATATTGCTCATATTCAACTGCATCGTCGTCAAAGAGCCATTAGAAGGCTACGAGAATATGCATATGAGTTATCTGACTCAAGTGTAGCCCATTATATCATACCTATGATAGAGAATTATGTGTTTTCAACTGAAGAAAAATATAGAAATATTGGAAATGAAGTAGTTCTAACTATCGGGACACTATCTGGTGTCATGAGCTGGAAACAGTACAGAGCACTGCTTAGGAGATATATTTCATATATGAAGACAAGAAGTGATAAGCTAAAGGAAACTGTGGTCCTAATCAATTGCATATCGGCATCACTTAAAAATAACTTAATATCTCTAAGAAACAATAATGCTGTAGAAAATGGGACTTCCAAGATATATCCTAAAAAACTAGATGAACCTGAAGATTTCATTAGAGGTGAAATTTACCAGACATTGACGAAAATATTGGGTACCCGAGATGAAGAGACAATTGTAGCCAGGATACCTTTGACAGAAGCTTTGGTAAATTTCATCCTCGGATTAGAGTATGAAGAGACAAAAAGCTTACTACCAGGTATCCTATCAAAGGTGTGCCAGGTACTAAGAGCTAGATCTGAAGAACTGCGTGATGCAGTGAGAAGTACTTTATCAAAAGTCGCTTTAACGTTAGGACATGAGTATTTACCTTTCATCATCAAGGAGACAAAATCTGCTCTTCAAAGGGGTTCACAAGTGCATATATTAAGTTTTACTATACATCACATACTGAGAACTATGGCAGAATCTTTAGAACCTTCTTCGCTTAATGAATCAGCAGTTATGATTGTGGGTATAATAATGGAGAATACATTTGGTACCGCTGGGCAAGAAAAAGATTCAGATAACTATCATACCAAGATGAAAGAAATTAAAACCAACAAGAGTTACGACATGGCTGAGATGCTTGCTTCAAATATATCGCTTGATACTTTTGATGAGTTAATACGTCCTATAAGGGCGCTACTTATGGAGCGTATGAACATGAAAAATCAGAACAAACTGGAAGAAATATTAAGGAGATATAGTTTAGGTCTTAATCACAATCCTGCAGCAGTTTCCAAAGATGTCCTTTCTCTATGTTATGAATTTTTTGAACAGTCACTTGAAGATGCTACACCAAGATACAAGAATAAGCCTAATAGAGATGCTGTTGATGAAAAGGAAGAGTTCTTCCTGGTTAATTTGAAGGCCAAAACCAATCATGTTCAGATTGAAAGTTCCTTATATAAAAACACGTTACAAAAGTTCTCCTTAGATCTTTTAAGAACTGTGTTATCTCGTCACCGTGAGTTGCTTGATGTAGCTAACCTTGAGGGGTTTATTCCTCTCCTAAAGGAAGCTCTGGTATCTGATAATGAAGGTGTTTTGACAAGTGCTTTACGTATCCTTTTCCTTTTGGTAAAGTTAAATTTTTCAGAGGAATCTGAAGGAATATTCAAAAATTGCGCAAGAAAGGTTTTAAATCTGATAAAGGATTCACCTTCAACTTCGACTGAATTGTGTCAAATGGGGCTTAAATTCTTAGCTGCTTTTATTCGTCATAAAAATGTCCAACTGAAAGATTCTGCTTTAAGTTATGTCTTGGGTAGAATTATGCCTGATTTAAATGAACCTGACAAACAAGGTTTAGCTTTCAACTTTTTAAAAGCGCTTGTTTCTAAACATGTCATGCTTCCTGAAATTTATGATGTCATGGGATCCGTAAGAGAAATTATGGTAACGAACCATTCAAAGGAGATTAGAGATGTTTCTCGTAGTGTTTATTATCAATTCTTAATGGAATACGACCAAAGTAAAGGTAGATTAGAGAAGCAATTTAAGTTTATGGTGGATAATTTACAGTATCCATCTGAACAAGGTAAACAATCTGTTATGGAATTGATAAATTTAATCATCACTAAAGCATCTCCGGAGTTGATTTCGAGGTTATCATCTTCATTCTTTATTTCATTGGCAAATGTATCCTTCAATGATGATTCGCCTAGATGTAGAGAGATGGCAACTGTTTTAATTTCAGGGTTATTCAAATCCCTCGATCGTAAAAGTCTTTCAGATATTGAGAAGTTTATAACCTCATGGTTAAAGCAGACTGAGCAACCAACATTCATCAATCTAGGTTTAAGAATTTATAAGCTCTACCTATCAGTACTCAAATATGGTAATAATTCCATTCTTGATGAATTAGCGATCAGTCGTATCCGTTATATTTTAGCTAATACTGCTGTTGGCTCTGAGACAGAATGGGATGTGATATATACTGCTCTAAATGTCTTCACTACCTATACTGAAAATACTGATCATGTGTTTGAAACTTCTTACAAAGATATTTGGAATAATGTGGTCAGCTGTCTTTTATATCCTCATATGTGGGTACGTCAATCTTCAACTCGCCTTATTTTGATAATGATAGAAAATTTGTTGAAGTTTGAAGAGAAAGTTAAAGATAATGAAATCCAAAAAATTGCTTCGAGATTACTTCACGAGCTGTCAGCTCCTTCTATTCCAGAAGGTCTGGCATCCACCATTGTTAAAAGTCTGCTAAAGATTGCCATGAACTGGCACGAGAACGAAACAGCCTTTATTAAAGGAGAAAAGGAAGATAGTACAGATAAGAATGATTATGAGAGAAGCTATAGGAGCGCTATTGACTACATGATATCTCGAGTTGGTGGTATTATCAGAACTGAGGCTAATCCAGTTGACACTTTTATGTCTAAAAAGTCTGCTATTCAGTTACTAGCTCTTTTGATCCAAATACTTTCTGAAGCAGAACTTAAAGAAGAAGCAGAGAAAATATTGCTGTCATTATTTATGTATTTGGAATTGAACAAATCTCACTTGACTAATGAACAAGAGGAACTGGGGACTTTATCTCAAGAATGTCTACAAATTTTGGAAAGCAAGTTGTCGGTTGCAGATTTTACCAACAGTTATTCAAATGTTAAAATGATTGTTACACAGAGAAGACAAGATAGAAAGGCTAAGCGTTCAATTCTTGCTATTAATGCGCCAGAAATTGCTGCAGAGAAGAAATTAAGAAGACATGTCAGGTCAAGGGAAAAGAGAAAGCATGAAAAAGATGAAAATGGGTTTTATCAAAGAAGGAACAAGAAGAAAAGGGTTTGAGTCAGTTTTTGATAGGATGCGACATTATTTATAGAAATGAATACCGTACCTTATATTTTTTTTTTGTAAATTATTAATTGTATTTTAAAAACTAGTTTTGTATATAAAGAGAAAAATTATGATATTAAATACATGATAATCATACTATTTGTCGAGCTATAATAGCTGTGTATAACACCAATCAGTCTTGTGATAATATCCAATTCTAAACATTATATATATAAAAAAATCATTATTATAGAGAGTTAGTAGTTGATCCTAGATCAGTTGATTTTGATTCATTATCCGTAAAGTCCTTTGATATATCTTCATTTTCTGGCAGTCTATCCTGTGTCACATGTGTTAGTTCTCCTTGTTGCGGAAGAAGGTGTGAAGTATTTTCCTTTATATCTTCTGAAGTATTATCTTTTTCATCATTAGCTTTATCTGGAATAATCTTTTCAGGATGAACTTCTTGTGTTTCAGATCCTGTTACATTTTCTGGATCAGTATTTTTGCTGTCCATTGCTTTGATATCGATACTTGTAGTAGTATCTTGGGATTTTACGGGAGTTTCGATATCTCTCTCCTCATTATATTTGTTTTTCATATACGTTTCCATTTCAGAATGATATCGATCTCTATCTTCGTTGTAAAGTTTATAATAGGGTAATCTACCTTCTTCATCCAACTTTTTCCAGCCCTCAGTTAAATCTCTGGTAACATCCTGCGACCCACTTTGCCTGATTTTCTCTTTATTGATTTCGCAATATATTAGATAAGCATTTGTTGGACGTTTAGGCATATTTGGATCTCTATCCTTGATTTTTTGTCTCTTTACCTTATTCTTCTTAATTGGTTTCTCTAGAAGTTGTTGCTTAAAAGATTTTAAAGTAGGTAATGGGTTCTCGGCTCTCAATTCAGGATCCAAATCAATACGGGATTCTAAACGTTCTAAGAGTACCCCATATTCGAGTTTCAGTCTCTTTACTGAATGCCTCGACCTTTGAATAGCCAGGCCTAGTACTTCATTTCTCTCCTTCAAATCTTCAACTTTTCTCTTTAGATCAGTTTCGGATATATCTTCCATTGCTTCTTTGAAATCCTTCATTGGCAGGTAATGGTTGTACAGTTGAGGAGTTAGTTTGCTCTTGTGAAATAATGTTACAATGAGAAGGATTGTTATATTTACACGGGAGCTCGAAGAAGTAATTCTAGTTTTCTGATGGCAGCTTCCTTTATATACTCTAAAGTTTTCATCATAAAATTTTTTTGTTTTTTCTAAAACATTTTGAGATTTCTTGAATATTACCGTTTCTTTAAGATTGACAGACGAACGGTCATTTTTCTAGTATTTCCAATGAGTACAAAGGGAAGGTATGAATTGCAACAAAGATAACAAAAAGCTACAAGAGTAGTTAGTGAAAGGGTATATAATCAAGTAGATACTAGATTTTAGAAAGAAGCTTGCTAAGATGCCTAAAACAGATCAAAATGAACCCTTATTAGGCAGTAAGAGTGACCGAAGTTGGGATAAGAAGAGTACCAATGATAATGATAATGACACTAGCAGTAAAACCACTAAGAAATATATGCCTGATCCCAAGGTACCAAATGGAGATAAAGTTGATACTAATAATACAGTGGTACGAAGTGGAAATAATCTCAATGAGGAATATACTAAGAAAAACATGCAAGAACCTTCATCGTATTCTTTCTCTCAAGGATTGAATACAGGGAAGCAAGGGAAGCTTGGGGCACAAAGAACCTCAAGAATAGCTCAGAAATTGAAACTATTACCTCAAGAGCCATTTGAGAGGAATGTTGAAGAAGAGAATAATGATATACACGATCGAGATGTATACTCTCAAGTGAATAGAATTACCGATAAGCCTGCTAGAAGGGATGCCGAAAAACTAGGGAAAGCACATAGACATTTATTACCTCGAGCCACTGGCTATTGTACTTCCAGTAGTTACAATATGAGGGAGTTAATTCGATGGTTGAAAGATTCTAAGAAAGTCCACCATACACATCCAAAATTATTTGATGAATGTCTTTATACGCCGTTTATCTATAAGGATTGGCGTGGGGATAAAAGGTTTGAACATGAGGATGTGATACGATTGGATGATGAAGGTGGTGAGATAAAAGTAAGTGATAAACAACCTGATCTATTTATATTCGAGTATGGAGTGGTTGTAATGTGGGGGTTTACAGAGAGAGAAGAGAAGGCATTTTTGAATGATATTGAAAGATTTGAGAAAGAGAAATTAGCTGATGAAGATATACAAGTTGAAGAGTTTAACTATTACGTTACGCAGAGTTATCAACCGCGTATCTATAACGATTTTATAACGTTAAGAGATGGATCAAATTATATGATCAAATTATCGATATCGCATGCTATAGCTCAAAGTGTCAAGATATCGTTATTTGAGGAATTGGTTGGTAATACAATTGAAGATACTGAAGATATTCCTAAAGAAATTGCACAAAGTGGTAAAGTTTCTATGAGTAAAGATGAAATCATGAAAAGTATTGGGGAATTATTCATCTTAAGAATTAATATTAATTTACATGGATCTATATTGGACTCTCCAGAGATAATGTGGTCTGAACCACAACTGGAACCAATATATCAGGCGACAAGAGGATATCTTGAGATTAATCAGCGAGTAGCATTATTGAATCAACGATTGGAAGTAATTTCTGACCTTTTACAAATGTTAAAAGAACAATTGGGTCATTCTCATGAAGAGTACTTGGAGTTTATTGTTATTGTTCTTGTAGCAGTTGAAGTGATAATATCTGTAATTAATATAGCTGTTGATATAATAGCCAAGAGGAATAAATAATGAATGATTCATATGAGTTATTTTATTTTATTATATTTTATTTTATTTTATGATATACATAATTATGGGAATATATATAGATTTGGGAGAAAAGATACATTATTGGTATTATCAAAAAGACTTAAATAATGGAGGGAAATATTTCCATTATAATGTTGTCTATTTTACTTCTTCTTCTTCTTCTTTTATAATGATTATAATTCTTGAGAAGCCTTAGTTGGTTTAGCAGACTTCTTTGGTAATAAGTTTTGGTGAATGTTTGGTAAGACACCACCTTGGGCAATGGTGACATGACCTAATAATTTGTTTAATTCGTCATCATTTCTGATGGCTAATTGTAAATGTCTTGGAATAATTCTAGTCTTCTTGTTATCTCTAGCGGCATTACCAGCTAATTCTAAGATTTCAGCGGCTAAATATTCTAAGACAGCAGTTAAGTAAACTGGAGCACCAGAACCGATTCTTTGAGCGTAGTTACCTCTTCTTAGTAATCTGTGAACTCTACCGACTGGGAAAGTTAAACCAGCCTTAGCAGATCTAGATTGAGAAGCCTTAGCAGCAGAACCTGCTTTACCACCTTTACCACCGGACATTATTGATATGATATGATATGAAAATTAATTAAAGTTGAAAGAAAAACTGAATATAAAATCTAGTTAGAAACTATATGCAATGGTTATATTTACTTATAGTAGAATGTAAATACACATAATACAAGACAAACAATTTACTCCCTCTGGCTACTTATCCATATGGGGTCCCTTTATATAAAAACCAAGAAACTGTTTGAACGCGTCTTTTTCAAGTTTCGCACAAAGACGCGGCAACTAGTGTGAAATTTTGAGAATTGCAACCGTTCTTTAAATTACGCGGGAAATTATGAGAATGGAATTTATGCGAAATTTTTGACATTAAGAAAATCTTGGAATGTTTTTCGTTCTCAAAATTTCACACTTTTTCTCTGTCTTCTTTGAATTTCGTGTTTCGCGTCTCTTTGTGGCCCTTTTTAATATATATAAGGAAGAGTGTAATGGTGGTAGTGATAGAACTAATTTGTTATTCTAAGGTGTTATTTCTTTAGTTGTTTTGGTTTACTACAGATATACATCTACATCTAAAATCCTATATATATAATGTCTGCCCCAGCCGCCGAAAAGAAACCAGCTTCCAAAGCTCCAGCCGCTAAGAAAACCGCTACTTCTACCGATGGTAAGAAGAGAACTAAGGCTAGAAAGGAAACTTATTCCTCATACATTTACAAAGTCTTAAAGCAAACTCACCCAGACACTGGTATTTCCCAAAAATCTATGTCTATCTTAAACTCCTTCGTTAACGATATCTTTGAAAGAATCGCTTCTGAAGCCTCTAAGTTAGCTGCTTACAATAAGAAATCTACTATCTCTGCTAGAGAAATTCAAACCGCTGTTAGATTAATCTTACCAGGTGAATTAGCTAAGCATGCTGTTTCTGAAGGTACTAGAGCTGTCACCAAGTACTCTTCTTCTACTCAAGCTTAGAAAGAAAATTTTACTTATTCATTTTTATTCTGAGAAAACTAAATTTATACTATTTGAAAGAAAAAAAAATGGATCTCTACATTTTTTATTATTACTACTTCATATTGTAATATTTTTTTGTCATCTGTAACATTAGAGCATTGGATTACGAATTTGAAATTCATCCAACGGAAAAGCAAAAGAGTGTTTAAATCATTCATCATCTTTTGTATATAATTATATATAATTTTCTAAAATATATATACCAATTAATTTAAGAAAAGAATTCCTATTTCATTTTATTCTCTTCCATCTTTTTCAATACAACATCAACTTTATCCTGTGCAACTTGATGTTTATCAACCCTAGTACCAACTCTAATATCAGTATGTACTCTTACATATCCTTTATCATGAGCATACTCATGAATCTCACCAATTAGTGACATAACATCATCCCATGGTCCTTCGATAGTGGTACCAGCACTATGTAGAGTACTCTTCAATTCACTATCCCTGATCTTTTGTTCAATTAAGGCTACGAAGTCAGAGATACTAGAAGATCCAGTACCAATTGGTACCATACAAACATCAGCAAGGCAGAAAACTTTTGGCATTGTAAAGCTGACAAATATATATATATATATATATACACTTTTGTTGTTTGTTCTTTCAACTCTTCATCATTCATTATATATATATATTCTTTCCCTTAGCTCTTTATTCAATTTCTTCCTTTCAATACTTTTCTCCTTTGAAAAAGCCGAAAATTACCCGGCTATGCAATACTGCCCATATATAAGGTAAAGCAATTAGTTGAAGGTGTGCATATAGTAGAGTGTCAGATATCCCGATTAGTAACCGAAATATTATTACTTAAATGCTATATCGCACTAACTAACTTTCAAATTTTATTAATTTTTTCTATTTTCTTTTAAAATATTTTATATTTTGTAATATTTAGTCCTAAATATAAAACCTATAATTTGTTTTTGGAAATAAACAAAAGTGTAAAACTTCGCAAAGATACTGACTATAAATACTAAAATATCTCTATTTAAACCCATAATACCTTTTTTTGTACAAACGATATAACACCTAGGTACTCCTTCTTCTTTTAGTAATACTGACACTTTTCCATTTCTGTCGTTATTTCATTATTATTTTCAGTGAAAAATTGAAATTCATCAGGAAAAAAGGAATCGAAAGCATAAAATAAGCAATACATAAGAAAAGAGTATGTAACTTCAACAGCTATACACGTAACATCAAACTAAAGAACAACGGGGCACTATACAATGGTAGCTAAAAACACTAATATTATAGAGGATCCTGATTCTCCACAAGTCATGACATTCAGAAATAATTTGACTGACTGTTTCGATGATATAATGAAAATTAGTACAGAAATGCTTGTACAGGAACAACTAAAGACTATACAACTAGATAACTCTCTAATTAACGGACTCACCAATGGCTCTAATCAAAATTTATTAAAGTCAAAAATTCTAGCTTTCAATGGAATACTCGATAATTTAGACATTACATTAGAAAATTGTATCTCTTATATAGACACCATTACAAAAGTTGGTATAGAGAAAGAGAAAGAAAAGGAAAAGCAGAGAGTACTATTAGAAGAACAGCAAGAAAGAATAAGAAAAGAAAAAGAATTACAACAGAAAGAAGAAGAGGCTAAGAAGAAACAAATGGAAGAAGAACAAGAAAAGGAACGGGAATGTGAAAGAGAAAGAGAAAGAGAAAGAGCACGTGAGACTGATACAATTAATGAAGACAATCAGCCTTTTGATATCATGAGTGATCTTAAATTTGATTTTAATGAAGTGCCTAATAATGATAATTTAAAAGCACAATCGTTTATACAGGCATCCGTAACAACTCCCGGTACGAATAACCAAGATACAAATACTAGTAAAAACATCATACAACAAGCTGAATCGAAAACTTCTCCTTCAACGGCACAAAACCTAAACCAACCAGAACCTTCCCAAGGGGAGCAAATCTTCAATAATACAAATCCGATGGATATGGGTATATTTGAAGAGTTAGATACCACAAATTTCAGTACCAACACATTCGACAATGGTCTATTAGAATTAAATCCAAGTACAAGCAATAATAGTAATGCAAATGGTGCTAGCAATAGCACTAACTTAAACATTAACACTGTTAGTACCACAGGAAAAAGACCTGCTTCGAACAACAACAACAACACTAATAATAATAGTAATAATAACAATCCAAGCAATCCAAATAACATATTGGACTCATTACCTGATAATGGAGACGACTATTTAACCTTGAATGATTTCAATGACCTAAATATAGACTGGAATACCAATGGTGATAATGGAGATTTAGATTTAAATAGCTTCAATATATGATTTTATATACATACATACATATATATATAAGTTAAAGATAAACTACCATCACAGTAACATTATCAGTTGTACTATTTTCTAATGCATATCTCACTAACGTTTTTGCAGCTTCGTCAGGATCATTAATGTCCTTAATTAGTTCGCATGCCTCTTGATCGTCGATCACATCCCAAAGCCCATCACATGCAATAATTAAGAACTTATCCTTATCTGTAATCTCCACACTGGTTGTAAATGGGTTCCCAATAACTAATGAATCAAAGAACTTATCTCCTAACGACCTTGTTACCGCTAACATTCCATTTACTCGACTTTTCATTATTAAACCTCCCGCTTTCTCCACCCTCTGCATTTCTAAAGTATCAGATGCCTTATGATCATATGTTAACCTTATACTTTGCCCATCTCGATACAGTATTATCCTAGAATCCCCAACATTCGCAGTATAAAGTCTCCTCTTATGTTGTGCTAATTCAACAACTTCATTATCTGATAGGGAATAATCTGGTAGTTCCCATCGTAAGACACAAACTGCAGCAGTACAACCACTATTCCCCGATAATTCAGAGTTAATCTGCTTATCTACTAACATGAATGAATCATTTAATACCTCTCGAATATCCCTTGTTTCATCCTCCAATATCTTTTGTTCAACAATGTTATGCAGATGTGATCCACACCATTTAGATGCCTGTATACCTGCATGTCCATCAAATACAGCAAAATATCCCCAATCTAAACGAGATGCAAAATTCTGTACATATGTATGTACATCTTCCATAGTTCGACGAAATTTAGAGTTCTTATTTTCTGCTACACCAACTTTATACGTCACTTCACAATCTATTCCTGATTCTTCTGTCCCATTTATACTAGTATCCATCTTTCGTTGACTTTTTTCTTTCTCTTTTTTTAAAATCTCCTTCTATTTAAACTTGCAATAATATATATGTGAAGCTACTTTCAACAATAATGCTGTAGTTGAATTCCTCTCAAACTACAGTTATTTTTAATCATTTAATCATTTAATTCCTAATTTGGCCCTCCAATTTTTTTCTCTTTTTGAACTCGCCCGGCTAAAATTCAATCAATCTCTATATCAAAAAGAATTCCATATTTTAGTTAAAATGTATTCATACATGCATGTACGGATATATACTCTTATAGATAATAACACTAGCCTGTTGTAGTGTATCTACAGATATAAACCTTCCAAGTTCTCTTCCACTTTATTCTTCATTACACGTTCCTTGGCCTGTTTGAAATCTTCAGCCGTAACTTGCATTCTTCTCTCTCTTAGCGCCAACAAACCCGCTTCAGTACACATAGCTTGAATATCAGCACCTGATAGATCATCTTTTGTGGTTACTAATGTTTCAAAATCAACATCACTACTTAGACTCATCTTTGATGTATGAATACCCAAAATTTTTCTCTTCGTTGATAAATCTGGGTTCTCGAATAATATCTTACGGTCAATTCTACCTGGTCTGATTAAAGCTGGATCTAAACTTTCAATTTTATTTGTGGCCATAATAACTTTAATATCACCTCTGTCGTCGAACCCATCCAGTTGGTTCAATAATTCTAGCATAGTTCTTTGAATTTCTCTTTCACCACCACTATTCGAATCGTATCTCTTTGTACCAATGGCATCAATTTCATCAATAAAGACAATACTTGGAGCATTTTCCCCAGCTACTTTGAAAATTTGTCTACATAGCCTTGGACCGTCACCAAGATATTTTTGAATCAGTTCGGACCCAACAATTCTTAAGAAAGTGGCCGATGTTTGATTTGCGACAGCCTTTGCTAACAATGTCTTACCAGTACCAGGAGCACCATAAAGAATGACACCCTTAGGGGGTTTGATACCCATTTCTTCATATAATTCTGGATGTGTTAGCGGTAATTCAACAGATTCTTTAATTTCCTGGATTTGAGACTCTAACCCACCAATATCACTATATGACTCGGTTGGAGACTTGTCAATCTTCATCACAGATACCATAGGATCAGCATCATCCTGAAGCACACCAACAATAGACATTGTTTTATGATGCAGTAACACGGAACATCCAGGTTCTAATAGTTCTTTATCTACAAAAGACAATATGGAAACATAATAGTCTGGCATGGTAGGACTTGTAACGATGGCGTGATCATCGTCTATAATTTCTTCTAGCGTACCAATACTTAGTGGATTTCCTCTAATTTCTTGTAATTGTTTCTTTTCTTCTTCTTGTTTCTTTTCAAATGGCTTTAATATTTCAGAATTTGTAACAAATTCTTCTTCCAATAGAAGATGATCTTTGATTCTTTCCATTCTCAGTAGTTTTAATTTACAACGAGTACTTGGGTAGATGTTGGGTAATTTTTCAGCTGTAGCTGGTCCTCCCTTCCTCTTCTTTCTACCAAATTTAGACTCTACCGGTGGTTCATATTTCGGTTTTTGATTGGCTCCTTTCTTTTTCTTTCTGTCTTGTCCTGCTGATGCTCCTTGTCCCATTGTTGTGACCTTTTCTATTTAGCTTATAAGGTACTTAGTATAGAATGTTTCCTGACCTTGATTCTTCCTTATTGAAAAATTATTTTTTCAAATTAAAAAAAGTTATAGAGGAGGAAATATATAGCTTATTAATTGAGTAATAAATCTTCTTTGTACTAATTCTGTCTTATGCAATATATATCCTTACTTTATCTTTTGATTAATATTTCGATTTTATTCTTTTTTTCTAGCTTCAACTTTTGCCACCGCCTTTGATTTAGAAGAGCAAAAAGATAGAAAAATAATATATCGACAACTGCAGGATTCGAACCTGCGCGGGCAGAGCCCAAAAGATTTCTAATCTTTCGCCTTAACCACTCGGCCAAGTTGCCTTAACAATTTATACTTTGACAATGTCGTAGCGTGGGTTGGTTATAGTTACAGATAATTCAGTAATTACAAACAATATTAACAAGTTCTAATTCAATATATATATCTATATATTGCTAATCTTATTCTATCTATCTATCTCTTATGAATACTTCAACAAACACAACTTCTACAGTTTATCCTTTTTCAATCTAGTTCCGAGAATCTCATTCATATTCTGGCATATGTGTCCGGGTTACACGAAACCTCTTATTTCACTAACTAAATGTCATTCTCTGTTATGACAGACAAGTTTTTGTTGTTAATTTTGTTAGCACATGAAATTTACCTTAATGCTTTTATTTTTGAATATATCAGGAAGAGATAAGCAAAAAGCAATTTTATGTGGCCTCTAATAGATATTATGTAGTTATATTTGCTTTAATAATGATACTTGGAACAAAAATTGTCTTTTTTCTATTTATTATATTTACATTTTGTTGCAAAAAAATTATTATTTTAGTTTTTCCAGTAGTTCTTAAAAGTAGCTAAAGGACTAATATACTAGTCAAATAATAAACAAAGAATATAGTGACTAACTTTTTATAAAAGATTCTATTACAATAGACAAGAAATAATTTTTTTTATGTATAAATACTAGGAAATGTGTGAGCCTAGACCACATTTACTTTTTTAACTTCTTATTATTTTTTCATTGTTTATATAATAGATAAGGAAGCAAAACTGTCTTCCTTATTGTTTACTAACTATTACAGTATTCAAAACTATTTTAACAAGTTATCTTTGTCAGGTTTAATATTTTCTGTTACATCAAATACGTTTGCCTATATATTTATAAGAAATAGTAACATTCACAAAATTTTTGTCTATTCATCTATTCCTACAGTTGTTTAGGGCTCGCCGCTATACATTATAGAATATGTTGAAAAAAGCACAATTGTGCCTAGGAGAACTTTGCTTGATCTTGAAATTGTAAAGTTTCAAGTATTAGATGTCCTTACTAAATTAGAACATCCAATGAGGAAAAGTATATGAAGCAAATATGATTTGTAAATGATCTATTATGTATTTTTACAGTCTTGCCTCAAAAGAACAGAAGAAAACTTTCATTACAACAATACTCTCAACAATATCAAATCAATGTTAGGGTCTATTCCATATTAGACATTGTATTGCTATTAAGTGTAGCATATAAATAATATTATACTGGTCTATATCGCATGAAGAAAGCAGGACAATATATGAAACGTAATATTTCAACTTTCAAATTGACTATATAAAAGTTTACAGGATAACTTTAGCAGTGCTACTTTGAGCCTTATTCTCCTTTTTAGAGTAATAGCTATTTTATATTTAAGCTCTACTGTTCTGTTGATTGTTAATTTCAAGTAAAAAGGCTAAAACAGATCTTCATTACAGTTTACTGATTTATATTGGTATTATCATAAACATAAAAAGAGGTTTTAGCTTTTAATCAGCTAAGGTATTTCTTTTATCTATTCTGCACATTTGATGTTGTTTGGTTTTTTTCTTGTAAGTAATTAGATTAGAGATTACTCACTATTAGTAAAATATGTTAATGTAATATTTACAGTATCTTCTGATATAATTAAATCCTTCCTCTTGAAAGATACTCCTTACTATTGGTAGATTTTAGCATCATTATTAGTATTATTTTATACTTAAGGCTTCTAGCTATTGGAGTCCCTTTCTACAAAATAATCCATAAATAAAATTGGGCTGTACACTTCTTTTATTGTCTACTTTTAGATTAAATTCAATATATTTCCAAAACATTTTCATACTTTAAATATTTGTTCAATATAGTAATTCTAATACCTCTATAACATACACATTGTGAAGACTACACTTTGAAAGTCAATTGTTACTAAAGAATTAAAAACTAGGTCAAAAGCATAATGCTATTACCACTGTTTAATATGTAGTATAAAGTTATTATGGTGTTATTATTGTATATTAAGTTATATTATAATGTATTATTTATGATGTTTTCTCATCTATGATATTATAAAGTCTCAAGATAATGAACTTCAGAGTTTAGATTTCTTAATCTTTCAGCAGCTTGTTCGGCAGTTAGATCTCTTTGTGGTTCACCTAATAGTTCAAAACCAACTAAGAACTTTCTAACTGTTGCAGATCTTAGTAATGGTGGATAGAAATGCATGTGGAACCAACTGTCGTTCAATTCATCACCGGTGGCATTCAAAGGAGCTTGATGAATACCCATTGAGTATGGAAAACTAGTCTCAAACAAATTATCATATTTGGTGGTCAATTTCTTTAAGACAGAAGCTAAATCTTCCTTTTGAGTTTCATTTAATTTAGCAACATTAGGGATCTTTGTCTTTGAAACAATCATGGTTTCAAATGGCCATACAGCCCAATATGGAACAACGACAAGGAAGGTATCATTTTCAAGAACAATTCTAGATCTATCTTCCATTTCTAATTTTACGTAATCACCTAGTAAATCACAGCTGTGTTCACTTTTATACTTCTTGAAAGAGGCTAGTTCTTGTGAAACCTCACTTGGAATACTTTCTAAACACCAAGCTTGACCGTGTGGGTGTAGGTTAGAACAACCCATAGCAGTACCTTTGTTTTCAAAGATTTGTAGATATTTAAATGGTTTGCGTTCTTCTCTGGCTTGTTTAGATAGATCATTGTAAAGGTTCTGCCATGCACCAACAACCTTAACTAAATCCTTGTGTTGCATTTGTGGAATAGTCAAGTTATGCTTTGGACTGAAACAAATGACAAAACAGTTACCTCTTACAGATTGAACTTTGAAAAGTCTGTTCTTTAAAGTATCCTTACCACTGTCGTCTTGCTTTAAGACAGGTTGTTCAGTCTTAACAGCAGCATAATCGTTTGGGAAGATGTAGGTAGATTCGTACTTTGGATTGGAACCACCAGTTGCTCTATCATTACCTGGACATAGAAAACATTTTTCATCGTATTCTGGAGCATCAGGTTTAGATGGAGTTTCTTGTTGACCTAACCAAGGTCTCTTAGCTCTGTGTGGAGAAACTAAAATCCAGGAATTGGTTAATGGATTGAAACGTCTGTGAGAGTGATCGGTAAAATCGAAGGCTGTGTTAGTCATGTCTAATGAAATAAATTAATGCAAATAATTAGTTCTTGTTAATTTCTTACATGCTATGTAGTAACTTTACCTGAAAAGATAAGATATATTCACTAGTTGTTTTTTCCTCTTTTTATATACTTCTTTCAATCAATTTATCTTATAGAAATTCCTGCAAAACGGAACAAGATTTAGTAGTTATTGACCCATCGGCCCAGCATGCTCCGAGGTTCTGATGTTCGGAGAACATCGCTCCACAGCGTTGCTTTTCACATTATTTTCCTTCACGCGACCCCACTCAGTTTCTTTTTTCTCCCGCTGGAAAGCACCAGCTAGCAATGCTTTTTCCTGGCAGGTATCAAGGCCCGGAGAGAAGCAATCCGATAATGAACATCAATTTGAGCTTGTTTCCTTTAGATATTGTTTGTAAACAAATAGTACGAACAAACTGGTATTCAATCCTTAGTTGCAATAAAGAACAATGAATAGCTTATGTTGTTGCCAGCACTTTATCGACTTCATTTTTTTGAAATCAAAGAGAAAGGCACAATTCTGAAAAACTTCACGATGAGAATCTTTCACATATCTTTAGCCAAAATGAATGAGTACTTCTATATATATTTCTTGTATTAATCATTGAGTTAAATTTATGTATACATTATAGTTGTTTTATATATGACGATGGCTAAGAAAATCTGTAAACAATTCTTGAACCGTATACTTCTCCAGGGTTCAAGATAACGGAATCTCTCCATTGCTTTTGGTTGATACCATCAACGTATCTACCAGGTTCAACAGCAAAACCTTGTCTTGGAACAAAACCAGCTTGTAAAAAGTCACCAGTGTAGACTTGGAAGGATGGTTCGGTAGTTAGAACTTCTAAAGTAATTTTAGATTCTGGATGATAAGCTTTAGTGACTAAATTTAGCTTCTCGTTCTTAGTATTGATTTTGTGTGGTTCAGACTTATTAACAACAAAATTGTAATCGTATTGAGGTTCATGTGGTCCTAAGACGGTTGGTTTACCATCGAAGGTAGCAATATCCCTTGTAATAATCTTACCAGTTGGAATAGTGTCCTTAGTAACTTCAATAGATTGGTCGGAGATTACTTGCAATTCGGTACCTTCAATTGATTTACTACCACTAGCTTGATTTAAGTTGAAGTAGGTATGGTTAGTTAAATTCAATGGAGTAGCTTGTCCTTCAACCTTAGCATCATAATCCATCTCTAGAGTCTTTTTATCAACATTTAAGGTGTAGAAGACACGAACTTCTAGATCACCTGGGAATTCAGTGTCCTTGTCATTATCAATTAAGATAAATTCAGCTGTGTACACACCCTTGGATGGGTTCTTAATTAACGGTCCTAAGAATCTCTTAGTGTGGAAAGAACCAATACTACCATGATTAGCATTACAACCGTTATTGATGGTTAATTGATAGTCTTTACCGTTTAAGTTGAATTTACCATGGGCAATACGGTTGGCATATCTACCAATAGTGGCACCTAAGTAGCAAGCTTCAGGATCTTTGTAACCTGCTTCATCATTGTAGCCTAAGACAACAGACTGTCCATCAACCTTTAAATCGACTAAAGTAGCACCTAAGTTTGCAATTGTAGCTTGGAATTTGGTACCAGCACCAATGGTTATGAAACGAGCATCGTAACTCTTCTCTGGAGTGGCGAAAGTGGATTCTATACCATGTAATTGATAACCAAATGGATTATCAGTACTCCATTTCCATAAATCACGGCAAGCAGTAGCAACATCCAATTCAGTTTGCCACTTTAATTCTTTAGTGGCTCTATCAGGCTTGGCAGTTAGATTTAAGACATCACCAGCTCTTCTTCCAGTCACTTCGTATGGAATATCGTCACCGCAAGCATCACAGAATGCACGGTATACTTCGAATACGGTGGAACCCTTACCGGAACCAAGATTCCATTCACGACAAATACCATTGGCAGCATTGTAAGCATCTAAGTATTTCAGAGCAGCGATATGACCCTTAGCTAAATCAACAACGTGGATGTAATCTCTAATTGGGGTACCATCTCTACTGTCGTAATCATTACCAAAGACATTTAACTTGTCACGTCTACCAACAGCAACTTGGGCCATGTAAGGTAGTAAATTGTTTGGAATACCCAATGGATCTTCACCAATTAAACCAGAAGGATGGGCACCAATTGGGTTGAAGTAACGTAAGATAGCAAATTTCCATAGATCGGTGTTACTGTTGTATAAATCGTTTAAGATGTGTTCAATAGCTAATTTAGTTTGACCATATGGATTAGTTGGACCCAATGGACATTCTTCTGGAATTGGGATCATATCAGGGAACCTAGTAGCATCACCGTAGACAGTAGCAGATGAAGAAAAGACAAATTTAGTGACATTATATTTTTCCATCAATTCTAAAAGTACTAGAGTACCTAAGATGTTGTTATGATAATATTTTAATGGAATTTTGGTTGATTCACCAACAGCTTTTAAACCAGCGAAATGAATAACTGAGTCGATTTGATGATTTTCAAAGACTTTTTCTAGACGATCATGATCACATAAATCGACATGGTAGAATGGAATGTGATGCTTAGTTAAGACTTCCAATCTAGCGACTGATTCATAAGACGAATTAGATAAATCATCAACAATTACACATTCGTAACCATTTTCAATAAGTTCTACTACTGTGTGGGAACCGATGTACCCAGCACCACCAGTAACTAAAACTTTCTTATTTGTAGTTTGCTGAAATGTCATTATTATATTATAATTTTATCTGATTATTTGATAGACTTAGTCCTCTGGGTAAATAATATTAGAACGGTTAAACATAACGCATCTTAAAAAAAATTAATAAGACGATTCTATAGTCAAACAATAAGATATTGAATAGATGGTTAATTGATATCCTTTATATATATTTTCAACATATTATAAGCATCAAACAATAACATTACTTTTCTTCATTGTACCGGACGAGACTGTCCCGAATTATGCTGAAATTTCACTTTTCCTCGGGACACACCAATCCGGTACCTATTACCCGCACCTTTTGCACTCTTATTACAGCATAAGACCCATGGTTAGTATTGCCATCACAGTATTAGTCGGATGCATGTAAAGGTGGCAGTAAGTAGGTGACTGTTGCTAAGGAATTTATGCACTTTCAAAAGATATATGCCTTTTGACAAGTAGTAAGGCCCTATCTCTAGAGTGTACTGCTGTATGCTCGGTTGATCTGAATATCACAAACATGTTATATTATTAGCTGATCTATGTAGAATGAGCTGTGCAAGTAACACCCACATTAAGAAGATCATAATATATACCTTACATACTGTATATAGATAACATTTGATGAATATCTCTTCGTGTTGTCGATGGACTAACTGCCACTTGATGTATATAGTTTAAGAATATTGTACGTAATACAAGTGTCATCCCGAGATCCCATATGAAGACTTTAATCGGAGCAACGCAGGTGACCAGGGGACCGCTTCTACGATAGTAATCAGATATCAAAGTATTCTCCACGTATTATCATAAGTGTAATAAACATTAGTATCGAGAACATATAGAGGCAAAGGCCATTCTCTCTCACACTCTGCCTCACAGTATCTTTTTTACTCCACATCGTCAAGCCTTCAAAATGCAACAAGGTGGAGAAAAAAAAACTGAAAATGGTTTAAATAGTAAGCTTCCAATTAGGAAATGTCAACCCGCGTTAAACTTTTTCCCATAATCACTCTTTAATTTAATCAAATTAAATGTTAAACTTGGTAACGCTGCAATATTGGGGAACTAGAGATTGTCTTCATTTTATTTCTTTTTAAATATTCTGTAATTATCTCATTTCTTTTGAGTAACTTTTATTTTATAGTTGCTATACTAATTGATTATTCATTTTTTTCCAATAAGGCAAAAAAGGGAATATATACAGGTTTTTATCAAAATCTAAATTTTCTTATTGAACTCATTCCATTATTAAATTGCATCAATACCAGATCACAAAGTGTAAAATTTGAAGGTCTAAAACAAGAAAGAAAGAAAATTTTAACAAATGTTTGTTCCCAAATACCAGATAAATAATACGAATCCACTGAATAAAAAATGTAAGAATATAATAGATATGTTTTATAAAGTATATGGATCCAAACCGGATTTTATCTCCAGATCACCTGGTAGAGTTAATTTAATTGGGGAACATATTGATTATATGGATTTTTCTGTATTACCATTATCCATTGAGAGAGATATGCTATGTGCTATAAAAGTCCATCCCTATGACAAGAATCCTTCAATAACATTAACGAATGTCGATTCTGTTAAATTTGCACAGAGGAAATTTGATTTACCATTAGATGGATCTCTAATTAATATTGATCCATCAGTTTCTGATTGGTCAAATTACTTTAAATGTGGGTTATATGTTGCACATATATTCTTAAAAAAAATTAATCCAACTAGATTTGAAAATGAACCTTTAAGTGGATTAGAAGTATTCTGTCAAGGTGATGTGCCTGTTGGAAGTGGGCTATCATCTAGTGCTGCTTTTATTTGCTCAGTTTCTTTAGGGATAATTAGAGCATGTATGGGACCTGAATATAATATATCTAAACATGATCTTATACATATAACATCTGTGGCAGAACATTATTTAGGTGTAAGTAATGGTGGAATGGATCAAGCGACATCTATATCTAGTGAAGAAGATCATGCACTATATGTTGAGTTTAAACCTACATTAAAGGCTACACCTGTACAATTTCCCAAGTTAAAAAATTTTCAAGTACAATTCGTTATTGCAAATTCTTTAATTGTATCCAATAAATTTGAAACATCTCCAACTAATTATAATTTAAGAGTTGTTGAAGATACAATTGCTGCTAATGTACTTGCTTATAAATATGGTGTTGTATTAAGTTATGCAAATGATTCTAATTTTGGTAAGGGAAATTTGAGAGATTTTATAAATGCATATTATGCTACGCATAAGAATGTAACTGAACCATGGAATGGAGATATTGATATTGGGATAGATAGGTTGAAATTAATGCTACAATTGACTGAAGAATCATTAGGAGATAAGAAAGATGGTTTCACTGTTGATGAAGCATCTGAAGCATTGGGGCAATCCCGAGAAGAGTTTACACGTGGGTATCTTACAATTTTTCCTATAAGATTTCAAGTATTAAAATTATATCAAAGGGCCAAACATGTTTATTCAGAAGCTTTAAGAGTATTAAAGACATTAAAATTATTAAGAGAAGGGTTATCATATGAAAATAATGAACAATATTTTTTTGAAGAGTTTGGAGCTTTGATGAATCAAAGTCAAGAATCATGTGATAAACTATATGAATGTTCATGTCCAGAAATAGATGATCTATGTAAGATAGCATTAGAAAATGGATCATATGGTTCAAGATTAACAGGTGCTGGATGGGGTGGATGTACAGTACATTTAGTACCAGGAGGACCTAATGGAAATATAGAGGTGGTGAAGAAGGCATTGATTGAACAATTCTATAAGCAAAGATATCCTGATATCTCCGAAGCGGAGTTAGAAGATGCCATAATAGTATCAAAACCTGCACCTGGAAGTTGTATATATGAACTTTCAGAAATGCAATAGAGACTGACCCTAGCAACCGTGGATAATAATATATACTTGAATATGCATGGATATATACATATGAAACAGGGTATTTTCCGAAATAAATAAATCTCTAGTCTATTCCATTCTATTTCAATCTAATCTAATCTAATCTAATTTCTGAGTCTTCATATCTGCACCTTATACTATCTATCATATCCGGGAATCCGCGGGTCAAACCGCGCCATACACAATGGGAAACAGTTAAATCCGCGGACTTCACAACCTTGGCACATTCAAAAAATTCCCAATATCCGTGGATTTAAGAGCCTCCAAAGTCTGCAAACAAAAAATCGGCAAAAAAAAGCACGACTGAGAGGCCGGGAAGTCATCCTCTGGACCTCCTAAATCGCCATGCAGACTTGATACGCACGACTTTTCTGTGAATTTGCTAATCATCCGTGGATGAGAGTACCCATCAGCGTGTCGCCAGATCGGCACTTTGCTTTTCTTTCTTCTTTTTTGTTTTGCCACTATGATGACTGCGGGCTACAGAAATGATAACGTAATCTAACAAAAGATATCAGCTTGCGACTTCGATATTTAATGAAAGCATTTCGAGATGAGTTGCTCTTCTTTTCTCTAACATCTTTTACCTTATCTTGTTCAGTTTAAAGGCCCTCTCTCTACAGTGAAAATTTTGAAAAAGGAATACTCAAATATATAGCTTACCACTATAGTTTTGAATATTTTTTATAGGTGTTTTAATCTTCATAGTTAAATCCTTTCTTTTTTCAGTTTTTACGCATAAGGAAAAAAATCTATTGTAAGAATCTAATTAGTGTTTTCATACTGCATAGAAAATTTTTATAAATCCGTTTTTATTTATTTTTAATAAATAAAAAAAAATTCTATTTATTTTCCTTATTATTCTTTTATCAGTATTCATATATTGATATGTCTGATAGTTGGGAAGTTCAATCGAAGAAGGATACAATGACATCTTCTGCATCTTCAGAAGCTTCTTTCAATGGTGAAAATACTCACATGCAAAGGCAAGTGGGTGATACCCCAGCTGATAGATTAACAAGAATGCTTACAAATGCTTCAGATATTCATTCAAAAGAAGGTATGTCTGCTGATACTATTTCTAAAGTGGAAGACTTAGCTAGAAAATTATCTCGTCATACTACTAGAAGTGGAGAAATTGCTTTCGATGATCAAGATGGTTTCGATGCAAGCGCTATTATTGGTGCTTTCGTTAAGAATGCCGATGAGCAAGGCATTCATATAAGAAAAGCTAGTGTTACTGTGGAAAATGTAGGCGCTGAAGGTTTCGATGCGTCTGCTTTAGAAGGCGCTACCTTTGGTAATATTTTATGTTTACCATTAACTATCTATAAAGCAATTAAAGCTAAGAAACAAAATAGAATGAAAAAAATTTTACAAAATGTTAATGCTTTAGCAAATGCAGGTGAAATGGTCTTGGTTTTAGGTAGACCAGGTGCTGGTTGTTCCTCTCTATTAAAAGTTATAGCTGGTGAAATAGATCAATTCTCAGGTGGTACTTCGGGTGATATTAGTTACGATGGTATTCCACAACCTGAAATGATGAAAAAATATAAAGCTGATGTCATTTATAATGGTGAATTAGACGTTCATTTCCCTTACTTAACTGTTCAACAAACTTTAGATTTTGCCATCGCTTGTAAGACTCCCGCAAAGAGAGTTAATAATATTTCAAGAGAAGAATACGTCAAATCAACTAGGGAATTATACGCTACCATCTTCGGTTTAAGACATACATATCATACTAAAGTCGGTAACGATTTCGTAAGAGGTGTATCAGGTGGTGAACGTAAACGTGTTTCCATCGCTGAAGCATTAGCTGCTAATGGTTCTATATATTGTTGGGATAATGCTACAAGAGGTTTAGATGCTTCTACTGCTTTAGAATACGCTCAAGCTATTCGTATCATGACTAACTTATTAGGCTCTACTGCTTTCGTTACAATCTATCAAGCAAGTGAAAATATTTATGAATGTTTTGATAAAGTTACAGTATTATATTCAGGTAGACAAATTTATTATGGTAATATTCATGATGCTAAACCTTATTTCGATAAAATGGGTTACACATGTCCTCCAAGACAAGCAACTGCTGAATTCTTAACTGCTTTAACAGATCCTCGTGGGTTACATCAAATTAAAGCTGGTTATGAAAATAAGGTTCCTCGTACCGCTGAAGAATTTGAAAATTATTGGTTAAACTCTCCTGAATTTTCTCAATTAAAATCAGATATTGAAAATCATAAAGCTCAAGTCGATACTGAAAGAACAAGAGAAATCTTTAACGTCTCTATGGCTGAAGAAAAATCAAAAGGTGCTAGAAAGAAATCTTACTATACAGTTTCATATTGGGAACAAATTAGACTTTGTACGATTAGAGGTTTCCAAAGAGTTTATGGTAATAAATCATATACCGTTATCAACATTTGTTCTGCTATTATTCAATCTTTCATATCCGGGTCTCTATATTACAACTCCCCTTCTACTACCAATGGTGCATTTACAAGAGGTGGTGTCTTATATTTCTGTTTATTATACTATTCCTTAATGGGTTTAGCTAACATTACTTTTGATCACAGACCTATCTTACAAAAACATAAAGGTTACTCGCTATATCATCCATCTGCTGAAGCATTTGCAAGTACTTTATCTGCATTCCCATTCAGAATGATTGGGCTTACTCTTTTCTTAATTATCATTTATTTCTTAGCTGGTTTACATACTAGCGCTGGTTCTTTTTTCACTGTCTACTTATTTTTGGTTATGTGTTCCGAAGCAATTAGTGGGTTATTCGAAATGATTGCTGCTGCTTGTGATACTTTACCTCAAGCTAATTCAATAAATGGTATTCTTATGTTGTCCATTTCCTTGTACTCCACTTATATGATTCAATTACCATCCATGCATCCTTGGTTTAAATGGATTTCATACGTCTTACCAATTAGGTACGCTTTCGAATCAATGCTTAACGCTGAATTCCACGGTAGACATATGAACTGTGGTGGTACCTTAGTCCCAAGTGGTCCTGGTTATGAAAATGTTTCTCCTGAAAATCAAGTCTGTGCTTTCGTAGGTTCTAAACCAAGTCAATCTTGGGTCTTAGGTGATGATTACTTAAAATTGCAATACGAATATGAGTATTCTCACACTTGGAGAAATTTCGGTATTATGTGGTGTTTCTTAATTGGTTACTTAGTCATTAAAGCTGTTATTACTGAGTTCAAAAGACCAGTTAAAGGTGGTGGTGATGCTTTAATTTTTAAAAAGGGTACAAAAAGACATAATGTCCATTTCGATGAAGAATCTAATAGCGCAAGTTCTTCTGATGTTAAGGAAGCCTACTATGGTAGTGGTGAAGATGAAGAAAAGGTTGCTGTTTTTGAAAATTTGGAATCTAAGGGTACTTTCATTTGGAAAGATGTTTGTTTCACTATTCCCTATGATGGTGGTCAACGTAGACTTCTAGATAATGTCTCTGGTTACTGTAAACCTGGTACTTTAACTGCCTTAATGGGTGAATCAGGGGCCGGTAAAACAACTCTATTAAACACTCTGGCTCAAAGAAATGTTGGTATTATTACTGGTGATATGTTAGTCAATGGTCATCCAATCGATGCTAGTTTTGAAAGACGTACTGGTTATGTTCAACAACAAGATATCCACATTGCTGAACTTTCTGTTAGGGAATCATTACAATTTTCCGCTCGTATGCGTCGTCCTCAACATATCCCTGATGCTGAAAAGATGGCTTATGTCGAAAAAGTTATGCATTTGTTAGATATGGAAGATTATGCGGAAGCTTTAGTTGGTGCCGTCGGTAATGGTCTAAACGTCGAACAGAGAAAGAAATTGTCTATTGGTGTCGAATTAGTCGCCAAACCTGATTTATTATTATTCTTAGATGAACCAACATCTGGTTTAGATTCTCAATCCTCATGGGCTATTGTTCAACTATTAAGGAGACTTGCCGAAGCTGGTCAATCTATTTTATGTACTATCCATCAACCTTCTGCTACATTATTTGAACAATTTGATAGGTTACTTTTATTGAAGAAGGGTGGTCAAACAGTTTATTTTGGTGATATCGGTGAAAATTCTGAAGTACTTTTAAATTACTTTGAGAGGAATGGTGCTAGAAAATGTTCTACCAAAGAAAATCCTGCTGAATATATTCTAGAAGCTATTGGTGCTGGTGCTACTGCTTCTGTTAAAGAAGACTGGCATGATATCTGGAAGAGATCGGATGAATTTAAGACTAGTGAAAAGGCTGTTAGCGATTTAATTACAGAACTTTCTGGATTTAAAGATGAATCTGAAGTTGGTTCTAAACCTTCTAAATATGCAACCTCTTATGCTTACCAATTTAAGTACGTCTTAATCAGAACATCTTTGACCTTCTGGAGAAATTTGAATTATATCATGTCCAAATTAATGTTGATGACTATGGCTGGTTTATATATTGGTTTCACTTTCTATGATGTTGGTGAAAGTTATGTTGGTTTACAAAATACTTTATTTGCTGCCTTCATTTCAATTGTCTTATCTGCTCCTGTTATGAATCAAATTCAAGCCCGTGCTATCGCTGGTAGAGAACTTTACGAAGTTAGAGAATCTAAATCTAATATGTTCCATTGGTCATTGCTATTAATTACACAATATCTGAATGAACTTCCATATCATTTTGTCTTCTCAACTATCTTCTTTGTTTCATCTTATTTCCCATTGAGAGATAAGTTCGAAGCTTCAGCTTCTGGTGTCTACTACTTAAATTACTCTATCATGTTCCAATTATATTACGTTGGTTTTGGTCTAATGGTTTTATACATGGCTCCAAATCTTCCATCTGCTAATGTTATATTAGGTTTATTATTGTCCTTCTTAATTGCTTTCTGTGGTGTTGTTCAACCAAAGAGCTTGATGCCTGGTTTCTGGACATTTATGTGGAAGACTTCACCATACACTTATTTTGTTCAAAATCTATTAGGTGTGGTACTACATGACAAACCTGTTGTATGTAAGGCTAAGGAGCTCAGTTACTTTGATCCTCCAAGTGGCCAAACTTGTGGTCAATATATGGAAGCTTTCTTAGACAGAGCCACTGGTTATATTAAGAACCCTGACGCTACCTCTAACTGTGCATACTGTGTCTACTCTGTTGGTGATGACTATTTAGCACATATTAGTGCAAGCTACAGTTACTTATGGAGAAACTTTGGTTTATTCTGGGCTTATATTATTTTTAATATCTTTGGTATGATTTTTGTTTACTATATGTTCCACGTTAGACAAGTCTCTTTAATCAATGTCAATAAGATTAAGAGCATCTTTTCAAGAGCCAAAAAATAAGGCTTCATTTTATAGAGATACCCCAACCCCCCTTTACATAATAATATAATTTTGACACTACATAAAAAATATTGTATATAGTAAAATAAAGTAATTTTAAAGTATTTGAATTGAATTTTGATAATGTGAAAAAATTTGGATATACTTTGCAACTAGACATCCTCAATCTGCAAAGCTCAAATAACCTCATTCAGTAACCTTGATTGTTCAAATTCTTGCCAGGTCTTCCACTTTATTTGGGAATGATCAAATGCTCCTTGAACTTCTCTTTTATCTTTTGTTTCGTTAGTAGTTTCAATTGTTCTTGTATCTCCCCAACTGAAATCATCAAACTTCCAATATGCATATGATGGGAAAATCAAATTCCAAATAGGAAGAGCAAAAATGTATATAATCATCCATACTAGGTATGTCCATCTAGTTACTGTTATTATGACTAAGAGACCAGGCAATCCGAGAATGAGAGCTAACAAAATTAAAGTAATCACAGGAGTGGGGCTAGAAAATATCGAGAAAAAAATGACATAAATTGTAAAGCAGATTGCCAAAGGTAAAATCATTGTACCAATTAACTCGATAAATACAACAAATTGCATAGAAAAGCAAAAAGTTCCACACAAGTCTCTTATAAGAACTAGTTCGAAAAGATTATGGACTGTTGAATTAATCCATCTCCGCCTTTGGGATAGTAGTATCTTAAAGCTACTGGGAACAATAGTTTTACATGCTGCTTTAGGAACGAATATTTGCTTTCTGTTAGGAAAAGTCTTCAGCATCAAAGAAGAAAGATACCTGTCTTCCCCTAATAACAATAGATTTTTCTTATGTAAAGTTTCTGTATCATTATCTGAATAACGTTCTACTATATCTGGATTTGCCAAAATAGGCACCCAATATCCATTTGTTCCTTTTGGACATTTAATACGATAAATGGAGAAACAACCAGGAAGACAAGTTACAGATCCAAAAACAGATTCAAAAGCTTTCACCTGATGATGGGATATATAATATTCAAAAACTTGAATAGCACTCACCCACGATTCTTTCTTGTTTGCAATTTTGGTCTCACCACAAAGTCCCATTATCAATGGGTCTTTAACCAATTCAGCGACCATGTGGGTCAAAGAATCTGGAAAAACTTTAGTGTCAGCATCTACCATCAAAACTGCTTCAAAATAGTCGGCCATCAATCCCGTAACCTGCCAGATTGCTTTCAATATATGATATTCTAATTCTGTCATTCTCTCATCGAACGTCACTTTTTGTAAAAATGACATTAATATAACTTGAGAGTCCCGTTTGCCCCTATTACCGGGTTTTGCAGAGCACTGCTCATCAGAAGTCCCACATTTAACTATAGTGATCATAGGGACTCTTTGTTGTTGTTCTGGTGCCACCGTACTATCGTCATATTTGTAAAAACCAGCATAAACCTTAGCCATATTATGCCTCTTGGATCCAGAAGCAATAGCAACATAGGAATATGGCTGTACTAATTCAGGATCTGATATAAAATCATCCATCATACTTAACACTATTTCGGGAGTAGTCTTATCATTTCCAGAGCCTGTAATAAGGCCATCACAAACAACCATGATGAGTTTATGTGAATTTGGATAATCAGTTGTAGACAATGAATCCAATGTAACTCGAAGACCTTCTTCATCCTCAGAATAACAAGTTACAAAACAAAGAGTATAAATCAAAGGAACTTGATGTGGCATAAAGGATATACCTGGTTGTTTGATTATATCTCTATGAATGAGATTACTATCCAATTGCTCCAATGTAGCGCTAGTATTTTCAGAAGTATTAAGGACAGGACCGTTTAACATTGTAATTATTGAGTTTCTCTTCTGCATACCCTCGTTCTGCGCTTGGTAGTTATTCTGCTGTAATGCCATTGTTGTCAAACCGTTGAAAGTATTTTGATCGGTCATACTTTTGTTATTACCCTTCTTCCATAACTGATCGTTTCTATTCAACATTAATGAGCTCCGCAGGTCATTCCCAACTAGTGGACCATCCGCTCTCATACTATTAAACCGAAATGAAGTAGAAGAATGTCTTATGGGACGTAAAGAAGGTTCTACCTTTTTAATTGGGGCTTGGCTTCTCATGTTATTAGACCAATCTTCAATATCATTCTTAATTTTATCTAAAGTTCTATTATCTATTTTGAATGCACCTTGATCTTTTGATACAACCCATCTGAAGTAACATGCAATCAAAAACTTGACAATAACAATAGAGAGGATAAATACAAGTGAAATATAAAGAACTACGTCCGAGGCGATACATCCCACTGTTGTTGAATCAATTACGCCAACTTTTATAATATCAGTCAAGCATCTGGCAATTTGCTTTTCATATCTTGAAGTGAGAAGCATTGATATATCGTATCCTTTCAATTTCACATTATTTAAGTCATCAAATTCAGGTGGATAATATAATTGATCTTTAAGTAACCATTGTAATAAATCTAAATCTAAGACATCTCCATTGAATACGACTAAATTTCTGGGAGAGTGCTTAATGTCATTCCATGTGTAATATACATCGGCTAAGGAGTTTAAGGAATAATAATTTTCTCTTTCGACTGAATTAGTATGACAATTCCAAGATAAATCGTTGTGTGTTTCACGATAATCAGAGGAATGAGACAGGCTGGGGTTAATAGGATTTACTATTTTGCAAGGAAAATAATATGCCAAGTTTTCAAATGAATCATGATGTATAGTGCAATTTTCCCTCGGTATAATAATATTATGACAATTGCCATTAACGTTTTGAAATAGAAATGATAAATCTGAATGACCTAAAGAAGCCGGACCAGTAATGGAGTTATTTTCTGTTAGTGTTATGTTTTCACCAGTTGATTCATTATTGTATAATGAATTAAAATGATAAGCTTTACCATTGATGATAACGTGTGATTTGTCTAAATCTTTAAGCTGTAAGCGCAGTTCAGTATTGTTACAAATTGCCTTTGTAAAACCAAAAGTTAAGAAAGAGACTATAGTGCCAAGATATACTATAACAGAGACTAAAGCAATTTTTTCCCTCCAAGCCATTTGCCTGTTTGAGTCCTTTATTCCAAAAAATCGTAAAAGGACAGGAGGAGCCCAAAAGGTGATACAGTAACAGTAAAATTTCCATATAGAAAAGTTCGCAGGTGGTTTCGATTGTAATGTAACTAATGGTTTTAATTTCGTAGTAGTCTCAGTTGTTTCACTCTTTATTGATGTTTGAAGAAGTACAGATGTTTGTGATCTTGATATTTTGGGACTATTTGATAAGGAAGAAGATATAGATGACGAGGAGAGACCAGGTGTCATAGCTCTGCTTTCAACTCCAATTATATTGTTCAATTGAGATGCTGTTTTAGTTTGAATGGAAGTGCTTGTTTCAGGTTGGGAAGAGTTACAAGAGTGTATAGATTCTGAATTACCTAATTTTTCCACTTTATCAAAGGAATCATCTGTCTTTGAGCTAGATCTTGATTGTATGTCTTCAGTAGGACTATCTGGTGGAGAAGGAGTAATTTCTATTACAGAGAGATGAGGTTCAACATTTAAATGGTTTTTATTGTTTTTCAGACTCTTGAAGTAATAATGCTGCATATTGGATGAATCGTTTATATTAAGCCTTTGAGATCTTGTCAAAGATTTATTGTTAACTCCAGAGGAAGCAGAAGTTCCCGGTCTTGCCATTATTAGTGATTCTTCATCAATAGTAGCGAAACTATCGTCACTTTCACTATTATCCATTGAGCTATAGTATTTGTTAATTTTTATATTGTAAAAGATACTATTAAGAAGTATGGGTATATTTCTACCACAACTGAATCATTCTTTCAGTGGCTCCTTGCATAGTTTTATAAAAGATATCTCATGCCAATTGGTATAGTGTCAGAGACTAATGTCACAAAAAAATAGGGTTTGATCAAGTATTACTAAAGATAATCATCGCAAAAAAACAGAAAGTGATTGTAATTAGTATGTAGTTTGAAATAAGTAAGTATGATAAGCCTTAGTTCAGTTTCAATTGTACGTGTTAAGCTAAAGGTTATTATTATTGAGCAAATATAAAAATTACATTAAATGAAAAAAACAACAACTAAAAAGTCCGTATATTTGAAACAAATAAGTTTAGAAATATATATGCACAAATTGATACTGAAAGTCTCAACAACAGTAAATATATTTGGAAATCTCGAGAACAATTGGCATGCTCAAAGTTTCACAACGTTTTAAGATTACTGGGATAAGAAGTGTTCTGAGAAATCAGTCATTATTGTATCAAAAACCAAAATTAGGTAGTGTCTCCATAGCAAGATGCAAACAATTGTCATTGTACAGTACAAACAGTGAGTTTGAAACTAATCATGGCAAGAAGAAGAAGCGGTTAAGTAGAGTACCAATTGGGGAGGATGGCAAGTACGAAAAGGAAAGTCGAATGAAGAATATTACGGCTGAGTTTTCTATGGGTAAGGGGTTGATACTAGCAGGAACTCTTGGTTTGATATTGCTGCTTGTTTTTAAAGAGAAGAAGGCTAACCTGGAGAAAGAGAGGAGTTCAAAGAGTATACAAAGTGTTGGTAAGCCCAGTATTGGTGGTGGTACTTTTAAGTTGGTTGATCATAATGGGAATGAATTTACAGAGAAAAATTTATTAGGACACTATTCATTAGTATATTTTGGATTTAGTCATTGTCCAGATATTTGTCCTGATGAATTGGATAAGTTAGGAGTATGGTTAGATGAATTGAAGAAGAAAAAGAAGAAGGAAGTGATGCCAGTTTTCATTAGTTGTGATCCGTTAAGGGATACTCCAGAGGTTTTAAAGAATTATTTGAAGGATTTCCATGATGATATAATTGGAGTTACTGGAGATTATGAGGAGATCAAGAAAGTTTGTAAACAATATCGAGTATATTTCTCGACTCCTAGAGATGTGAAACCGGGACAAGATTATCTTGTTGATCATTCTATCTTTTTCTATCTACTGGATCCCGAAGGACAATTTGTTGATGTACTAGGTAGAAACTTGGATGAAATTAGTGGAGCTGAGAAACTATTAAATGAAATTAGATGATATTAATTAATGGATGAATGAATGATAAAAGTTTTATGTTTTTTTTTAGAAAGAATTCATTGTACATAATATATACATATAGATATTTAATGTTAAAATTTTAAAAGAATATACTTAAATATTTAACATTCTTCTGTCATTACGCTGGAAACTGAAGAATAGAGCAATAGTACATAGGGTCAAAAGGATATAACCTATGACTTCCCATCTGACAATTACAGTTTGACCTGATTCCATTATCCATTCTACTATACCAATGATAATGATGATTGCTAAGTTACAAGTTGTCAATAATTCTGGAGGAGCTGAGTTATTTAATTTTATAATTGATATGATATTTGGAATGATACCCATGGTGATTGCAAGTAATAATACTAGAAGGTTATTACTATTCTCAGCAGTTGTGAAAATATGATTGTTGAAGATATAAGAACCTGAAGGTAATAGAGGTAGTAATAGACATGAAGAGATGAAAACGATACCAATAATATTCCATTTTTTTTGTTTGTTAGCAGTTATTGAAGAAGAAGCTGAAGGGAAGACTAACCATTTATTAGCCAATACGGCGAATGGACCTATAGTTAAAGAACCTAAACCACAAAGAAGTCCGGCTTTAAGTCTATCAAAGAGATAAGGATCGGAAACTTCACCAGTTTCTTTATTTATTGAAAGTTTCCCAGCTAATAGATCACATGTAGCTTTAGTATAAGAGATGATAAGTATACTAAATACAGCGGTTAACATAATTAAGAAATTTCTAAAGATATTTTTCTTCTTTGATATGTTACAGACACCATATAGAAGGGTAACGATTTCGAAGATAGCTACATTTTGGATCAAAGCTACATCGAAAGCAGGAGTAATCGATAAACCTATTGAATAAGTAAGGACAGCGATAGTTAACAATACTGACAACAGGAATAGTTTAAGTAAATGACAAAATTTTGAATATAAAGTTGAAGTGGTTTGAAAAGTAGAAGAATCATTAGTTAAAGGCAAATTATCTGAAGTTGTGTCAGATCCAGATGTAGGTAATTGAGATGCATCCGAGGACCAGAATGAAGATAGCGGTATGAGTAATAACCAGGAAAGAAAGTAAATAATAGAGATATGAATGGATAGATCCTCCTTGTCCATCTGTTCTTGAACAGAAGCAACAATGTTACCATCGTAGTTATCACCATTGGATAGGAGAAAAGAAAGCGATTTAGTCTGTATGACATAGGAGACTATGACACAAAGCCATAGGATGTGAGGGTTCATATCTGAGGATATTGTAGTGTGTACTAAGCTGTGCTACAACCGTGATGCCAAGTGTGCTGCAAATGTCTCCAGCAGTCTCAAACTCCACAGATATATACATATATATTTAGATCTCGACTAAAGCAGACCAGAAAGAAAACAGCCTGAAGCAGCCTGTCGTCGCCCACGGATATCACGTGACTAGACACTCTCCCTGCTAAACATAGATATACACATAGATATACACACAGACGTGTAGATATACACATGGATACAAGGACACATACATGGGTAAACTGCACTGCACAGCAACACAGCCTGTGCCACGCTCAAGCCTGAGCCCCAAGGCCAACAGAGGCTGAACAAGCTCTGACACAAAGACGCACGGCCAACAGGAAAAACGGAAACTGCAAAGAGACAATCGAATACAATACAATACATGATAGTTCAGAGGCTCAAGAGGGCAGCAAGCAAGCCTGACTGTGCTGTATAAATAGAACTGTATAACAAGCTTCTGCACTTACACTAGGCTACGTCTTTTCCATCCAACATCAAGCATGTCTGCGAACGATTACTACGGTGACACTAAACAACAAGTATGTTTGACTATCTCTTTTTTGATGCTCTCTATCCTGTCTTTTTCAAGTTACTAACATTATCCCTATTCTGCAGTATCAACGTCCATCAGTCCCTCCTCCAGGCCACGACTCTCGTCAACAAGAACAACAATACCACGGCGATTCAAGAGGTCAACCACAGTACTATCAACAACAACAACAACCTCAATATCAATATCAACAACCCCCTTATCAACAACAACAACCTCCACAACAACAATACTACCAGCAACCTCATCAACAACAACCCATCTACGTACAACAACAGCCTCCTCAAAGAGGTAACGATGATTGTTTAACTGCTTGTTTAGCTGCTATGTGTATATGTTGTACTTTAGATTTACTATTCTAATAGTTTATTCTTTCTCATTTCCTTTTTCTCTCTGTACTTTATTTTAGTTTATACTTCTATTCTAATTCTTTTAATTCTATTAAATATCTTTATACTCTTCTGCCTTTCCCTATTTTCAAAATTATATATACTATATAAATATATTATTCATAAACTGAATTGTTGAAGAAATTGCATCTGTTCAACGGGGAAATTGATGTTTTGTATCTGTCCAGAATAATTCATTAAAAACTCTAAGATATCCTCTGCAAATACTTGTGCTTCAACATTTATTGATAATCCCATTATAATCTTACTCAATGTTTCGTTAGAAATTTTGACATTTTCTCCACTTAACTTAACAATTTTCAAAAATCCTAAATATCCACTACTCTTCTCTTCAATTACTTCAACTTGTGACATACAATCACACCATTTATTCCAAGTTGAATCATTAGCAAACGTTCCATTTACATATACTTCCGGATGCGTTATACTCATTCTACCAATCGTAATCGCTATATTTTCTAATATCGATTCATCAACATCCTGTAACGTAGTGGTAAACAAATCAACCAATATACGTGAAAGATCAATTATATACTCACTTAGATCAACTCGTTCACTCAGTATCCCAAGACTCCATATAGCATTTATCACTGATGGAACTCCCTCCGAATCATCATTATGTAATATCTCCCTACCAATATATTTTACAAAATCTGATAATACACCACTTAATACTTGTGGTGAATGGAATGTCACTATATCACCTAATAATGCAAAGACACTCTGTCTTACCTCATGTACGGGATCTTCTAAACATTGTAGTAAGACATTTAATAACGTATTTTTACCTTGTGGGAATAACAATTCTTGTGATAAAGCACCTAATCCTTGAACCAATCCATCAATTAAGTCAATTGATGTAATTATAAAATCTTTTTCAGGTACTTCAATACTAGGATCTTCTTGTGCTTTCTTCTCTAATTCAACACAATGACACAAAATTCTATAGCCTCTACTGTATACTTCAGGTGCCATAGGTAAAAATTTCTCACCAAGTGAGGAGGCAACACATGAAAGACATTCTAATAATGGCCACAATTCTTTATCATTATCTGGTAATGAGGACCATTTATTGATTAAATGTGGTAATAAAATTTGCATACCTGCATCATCTAATTCAACTTTCTCAGCAAATCTACCAACCGCATCATATAATATAATTAAATTCTTCTTTTTATAAAATCGGAAACATTTATCAAAATTACTCAATAATTCAGAATATAACAACGTCTCAATTAATTCAGCATCACAATTTTCAATGAAAACTGCAACACTACTAATGGCTGCTTCTTGAACATCTTTCTTCTTATCAACTAAAGTAGTAACGATTGGCTCAAGTACAGGTATTAAAAATTCAGTATGATCCTGTAAAATCCATCCGGAAAATCTACTTAGTGTCCAACAAACAATCTTTCTAACGGGAGCCCATGTATCCTTTAATTGTTCCACAAGAAATGGGATTAATGCAGGAAGCTGATCATTGAAGTATTTCATACCACCTTCAGCCATAGCACCTAATGCTAATACTGTAGCCTCTCTAACAAACCATTGAGGAGCAGTTAAATGTTCTCTCAAAAATGGGAATGCTATCTCGATGACATCTCTTGGTAATGCACTTGTTAATGCATCTAGAGTGGCTGCAGAACATTTTCTTAGGGTCCAATTTGAATCAACATTACCATCATCTTCCTCATCTTCCTCTTCATCACTCACCTCCTCACCAGCCTCCGTTGTTGTGGCTGAGTTATTCTTAGAATGGGTTTCTTTCTTTTTAACAATATGAGGAGCCATTGGCTTGATATCTTCATCTTTATCTTCTAAAAATGCATCATCTTCATTGTGTGCCTCAAAAGTAATTATACTATCTTCATCATAAACCATCTTGGCTAACAAAACTGGAACCAATTGATTAACATATGTTTGAACAATATGACTGGGTATATTATTATTAGTTACAAATTCATATAAAAATTCACATGCTTCAATAGCAGTGGATTCACTCTTAACATTTCCAATTATATGTAACATAAATTGAATGATACCATCTAAATGAGAAATTAATTTATCAGGTCTAACCTCTAATAACAATGTAAAAGTAACACAAATTTGAGCTCTCACAAAATCATCTTCAGAATGTTGAGCTAATTCAAAGATCATTTGAAGAAATTCATCTATTCTCACGATGAAGTATTGATTCTGTAATTTAATAGTACAATTGAGACATTTAATTGCTTCCCCTTTAATAGATGGATTCAATTCCGGAGATTTTATAATTCCTAAGAATTGCTCTACCAATGTCTCTATTGGTTTAACTTCTTGTCCATTTAAATCTTTCCAAGCCAATTGAAAAAATAATGCACTATCTTCCATTATCTTAGACAGAGATTTAATACTACCTAGATTACCCTTTGAAGCTAAATCTAACAATTGTAATAATAACTGGAAACCAGTTGGATCTTCACGATTTTGTCTGTAATATACTGAAAATAAAGTGGTAATAACAATACCTGTAACGTTGGTAACTAATGAATTGGAAGAATTATACAAACCATGTATAATGTTCCTCTTAACATATTCAATATTATGTTTCATAATGTTATGAGGGTTCAATAATGTATTCTTTAATAGCATACCTGCTGTGGCACGGTAATTAGCTAATTCATGTGCAGGAAAAGTCGATTTCAGAGTTGAATCAATTTCACCTTCAATTAAAATGTAACACAGGTAATTGAAGAACTCAGGTTGCGCTTCAAAAGTGTCTAAGGACTGCATTGCTGCAGTACGGCTATTTTGATCGGGAGACATACAGTCTCTCAATAACGTTGCCAATTCAATAATTGCTTGCGGTTCGGGAATCCATTCAGTGGACATCTTGGGATGGATATAATGAACTATCTCCTCTAGCCTTTTATAGAAAGAGATATATAAGTATTTTCTATTATTTTGCTAAATAGTTTTATATCCATTTCTATGAATTTTGCATGTAAGAAAAATTTTTAAGTGATGATTCGGACATACATTTGAAGCAAACATGAATTTGAAATAGATTTATAAAGTTATATATTAATACATGACCAACTAGATTCTCCAAGCAATTGCAAAGTAATACCGACTATCATAGTCTATATTTTCGAAGAATCTCTCATAATTTTGTCAAGACGTCCCATTAAAGTATCAATCTTTGTAAAAAGAGGATTGTACATGCTTTCTACAACGGGATGATGTGTCATGCCCGTAATATCTGTTTTACCTCTCTCATCGATATTAGTATCGACATCAATGGACAGGTACCTCTTGTTTATAGACCCTCCGCTATTAAGACTGGTCGTTGACGTTGTATGCTGAACTTCCATTTTAAAATCATTTGATGCTATGGAAGACGGCGATTTTACAGAGTCAAAATCACCATTATGTTCATCACTATAGCTAGAGTTACGACTTGAATATGTTTCTCCAAATTCTATTTCCTGAGTTTCTTGATCTGGTTGTGATGTAATATGCAAATTTTCTGAAGAATGCTGTACTTCATTATCTTCAATAACTGTAGGATTTTCTTCAATGATTTTTGATATATCTCGGATGGCTCGTGAGGAAGGCAAACCATTTGTGTTATCAGTAAAATCACCTTCTTCTAACTTTGGAGAGTCATTTGTCCACTCTGAAGAAGAAGGAGAGAATTCGCCAATGGTTGAAAGGGAGTATTCGGAATTTGAAACCTGCATATGGTTATTATTATGATTAGAATTACTAAAAGGTACTATTGGCGGGGCGGCAAATATTTTTTGGATATCATCTTCTTTGTTGTCCTCTATCACAGTGTCTTTCTTCAGAAGCTCGTTGCCATTGTTTATTATATTTTCTCTTCTAATAGAGCCGATAGAACTTGGCTGTATATTTATTACATCTTCTTTTCTCCTACCTGTTTGCCTTGTCTTTTTAACATCTAAAGGTTGTACATAACCCGTACTAAAAGAAGTTTCACTTACCGTTTCACTTTCATCATCATTAAAATTTATCCTTTCTTCCCCATATTCATCACGGCGATTTTCTCTACTTTGTTCATTAGCATCATCTTCAAGATTATTCATGAAAAGCTCTTCGTCAATAGAGGTCTCCTCAACATGCCTATCCGCATAACTTATTATATCATTGAAACTAACAGATTTCTCGTTATTTTTATATGTCTTTAATGTCAGCTTATTCTCTTCTGTCGGCGAACTCTCTATAGTATCGCTACTTAGCGAGTCTTTGTTTATTTCTTCTAGTGACCTAGTTGAAGGAGACATTGTTTCATTCTTCCAACAGTTTAGTCTAGCAAGCCTTTCTGGGAAAGTTTCCAAAAGTTCGGCAGGTGCAAAACCGATCCTGCCATCTTTACATCTCCTAACAAGCCACCAGTATGCATCTTGATCATTTAAAAGAATACAATCCTCATCTTGCTCGAGTTCACAGTGCGAAGGATCAGCTCCATGAAACGCATAAAGTGCATAAAGCTTATCTGGATCGAGCTCTTTTGGCGGAGGCAGTTGTTCATAGTCTTCTTCATAGTCTTCATCCTCATCTTCTCCGTACTCATCCTCATCCGTTAATTGTAGAGGTAACTGCTCTTCCTCTCTCGACAGTGCTATATTACTTCTACTTACTTCTTCGTTATCATGTTGTGTATTTCCTGTTTTTAAATCTCGAATTCGTTGCTCAATATTATCTTCAAAATCAGAATCTGAATAACCAATATCAAGATCATCATCTTCATTTGCATTTCCACTATTTACCAGATCTTTCTCAGCAGATGATTGGCTGCTATCATTATCTTCAGTTCTATTATCTATTTCTTGACTAGTAGAATTAATACCGTTGTCTGTTTTCTTATCATGTTCAACCTTATTAGTAGTTTCTTTTACAGGACCAGAAACTTCATGTTCAGAATTGGATATACCAGAATACTGACTAGATGAATGACTAATAGTACTTTCGCGGTGCGATGTTGTTGTGGGTGTTGTTACTACTACACTACCAGAGACACTTAATTCATCATTTCTATTTCCGAGTCTACTTGGTTTAACTATATCTGAGTAATCTTCTACTAACATAGGATCATTCAATATATCTGGATTGGATATAGCAGCTATAGAGCTTCGCTTGAATAATTCTTCATGATCCATTATTTATCAATGTCTTTTTCTTGTTGTTATTGGAAAGATATCAATTTCTATAGTTTTTGCATACAAATCAGGGCAATCTAGCAAGTATTAACCAGACTACTGATCTTGTTACGCTGAATGTACAGTATTTTCGGTTTGATAGAAGTGTTAAGTACTGTATATACATTTAGTGCATCGTTTTTTAAAATTCCATTCATTTGTCATATTGAACAAACATTCGTGAAGTCCCGCGATCAAAAATTTGATTGCGAATAAGCGATTATACGTAAAACAGAAAAAGAACTAACTAAACAGTGTAATGAGGTATTGTTTTGAATATTATAAACATCTACATTTATATCATGCTAAGTAGTTGATAATATCAGCGGAGTAGTAGATATTGATATATGTAGGTAATTATCGATAACGTGTCTGCCAATGGTAGGCTGGCTGTGAAAGAGTTTGACCATAACCTTTGTAGAGAGAATCTGGGACTTTTCCTACTTTTTTCCCATTGATCACATCTCTGGCTCGTTCCTCCACTGCCTCTAAGAACTGCTCTCGCAGTTGTACAACTGACCTTTCATAATCACTTGCTTGTTTCTCCAAAATCTTTTCAATATTCACTAACTCTTTCTCATAATCCAATAGATTTTTCTCAAACCTTTCCAATTGCAATGCTTTTCTTGAAGTTCGAATCTGAATGTCTTGTAACAGTTCGAATGTGGATGCTCTCTCTTTTAAACTAACTTTTATCATAGATTTTATGATAGACATTAGACCAACAGAGTAATATTCCGGGATACTGTCAAATCTTCCTTGCTTTATCTTACTTTGAAGTTCTGAGTAACTCTTTGCTTGAAAAGGTGGATGTAATGCACACATTTCAAAAACCACACAACCTAATGACCACACATCACTTAAAGGGGAATATGGTTGATCCATTAAAACTTCCGGAGACATATAATAGGGTGTACCTACATACGTCGTGGCGAACTGAATACTATTACCTAAAGCTTTTGCCAGACCAAAATCACCAAGTTTAACAACCCCAACCCCATTATCCGAACCTTTATCAGTATTTTCTCGATTTAAAAACACGTTACCAGGCTTTAAATCTCTGTGGATAACTACATTAGAATTCTTTCTCTGTGCGGTATTAGGAGGTCTCATTCGATCATATATTGTAACCAAAGCGGGAGCATCTTCTGCATAATGACATCGATATAGAGCCATTAGTAACTGCGTCAAAATTGTCCAAATGGTTTGTTCAGGGATATACTTACGCTCTGTTTTATAATGTGAAATCAATTTTTGTAAATCACCTTTTGAACAGTATTCCATATATAGATAAAGTATCTGTCTCTGTTCATTGAAATCCCATGAATGAAATTTAACGATATTTTCATGATTAAGCTGTGATAGAATCTTACATTCTGATATTAACTGTTGTCTTTCTTTTGAGTTCATATGTCCATATTTAATTTCCTTTCTGACCATTACCGTTCCAGTGGGAAGATGGACTACTTTGCGAACAGAACCAAAGGAACCACGCCCTATCTCTTCCAATATCTCATATTCTGAATTTGAATCCTGTCTTCTGTGTATCACTCTATCCATTTTCAATCACAATTGGTTAAAGCTCCACATTATTCTGCTCTAACCTGATATATGATCTTTGCATTTATGATATTTTAATAGCTCTTGTCTGAATATGTCTTACATTACAATACCCGAAAGGGTAAAAGGTAAATAAAGTTCGAAAAAAGTGATAGGCGGTTATTTTAAAAAATAACGACACAGGTGTATTTACTCTTTAGACATAGTCATCGAAGGAGATTGCTTATTTATTAGAGACGGATATATACCTCTTTTATATCGTTACATAACTGATTTATTAAAACAGAGTCCTTTCCTACTTGTCTGTAATATTCTTTGTTCTCATTGTGGTCCCAGTTATTCTCCAAGAATTTCACAATTCTGCTCACGTTATCTACATCCGCAACTTGGGCTTCAATGTACAAAATATTGATTAATTTCAAGATATCTATCTGAATTATCAAACTATTTTCGTAAATTCTAAAAAATCCTTTAATCTTATCAGGGAAACTCCTATGGCGTCTTATACCAATGCTAACCATCTTGAAATCACCCAGGGAACATAGTTTGATATACTTATTGATGTAGTTGTTAAAGTTAGCATTATTAACATCAAAATCATAGAAGGCATCGACTAGAACCTCTGGATCTATTAATTTAGGAATTTGGTCTCGCCCCACAAGGCAATTATTATGCAGAAGGTTTATTATTATCTCAATACCTTCAGGAATGAATACTTCATGCTTTGTGAATTTTAGCACAAGTTTTAAAAAAAGCTTCAAATTTAAATCTTGTGGCAATTCGGGGCAGGATGATATTTCGGTAAGAATCAATAATATTTTCTGTAAGATCAAAACTAAAATAGAAACTTTGTTGGAACTCAAATTCTTTGTATTTTTTCTTCCATATTCTTGTAAAATATGATGAATTAACTTAAAGAAATAATAGCTTTTTGCAAAAGATATTACAGCGTGTGTATTCAAATGTAATAAGTTATAACAAATATTAACAAAATATTTCCAAACATGAAGATTGTTCATCTTGACTAAAAAATTACTTTTAATAAATGAGAATATCCAAACAGGAAATTCTCTAGGAATTTCAAACTTATGAGATCTCTCAAAAGTAGCGTAATTACTGGCAGCACTACTGGTGCGCCTTATTGGAGCTCCATACCTTACGCTACTAAAATAGCTATTTCTCATTGGAGAGGTGAATCTTGATGAAGGTGTCATCAATAAAGTGTGTGTTGGTGAAGGAGAATCCTCAGAAGTAAAGATATTGGGTGTATTCTCCCTATTCTTTTCATTGTGGGTATCTATAGAGTCATTTGTTGAATATTGAATATTATCGTTTGATTGTAGCAAGCAAGTTATGGACTTGAACAGGATATATAACACTTGAGGTGATTTTAAAGTATTTTCCACATCATTTATATTGATGAAAAGAGGTAGAATATTATTAAGAAGCCAGTGTGGATATTTATTTTCTATGGAATTGTCAAACGATGACAGCTTCAGTAGAATTGATTGCACATTTTCGTCCCCTAGGTTTGAAACTACCAAATTAAGGTCCAGGTTTTCCCTACACCAATTATAAAAGAAACCCACCGAAGTGGTTTCTCGATACTGTGATATTAATTGAAAATAAACAAATTCGTTATGTTTGAAATTTATTATGTTATTATTATTCATTATACCACATTGGATTAGAAATTTTATGGAACTGGAATTGGTTGTTTTATCTGATGAGAAATTTTCAATGAAATTGGCAGATAGAATTTCCTCATTTCCGATGACGTGATTAATACCACCATAGTTGATAAATGCATCTTTCACCAATGCTTTATTATGTTCAATATCATAGTGGAATATTTTATTGACCATTTTATTTATTTCAGCTTTTGAAACATCAGATGATAAAACTTCCAAAATTGTCTCTGTAATTTCTTCAGTCTTACAATCCTTAAATACAATATCTAGATCCTTGTAAGCAATGAATGAACCATTTTTAATGTCATTCAAATACTTATATCCGTTTATTGAATCATATAATGAATTGCCATTACTGTCGTTACTATTATGGTATTGTAGATTCGTGGTAAAGTTTAAGCTAGAACCAGTATGGAGTTTCCGTAGTGGTGAATCAAGTTTTCTCGGAGAAGTCTGATGGCAGGGAAGAGGAGATTTAAGTTTTGAATCATCCAAATTCAAAGTATCATCAGCAAAATCCTTATCCCAATTAGTTTCATCATTAGCACCATTTTCAAAGGCACTTTCTCGGAATCGTAACAATTTATCACTGGCACTGGGGTTTAAAGTAGTTCGTATTATCTGGGCGTCGCTCGATTCTATCACATCTTTCAACCATTCATGTTTAAGTAAAACTACAGCTGAAGATCTCTTATGCATATTTTTTTGAAAGCATTTACTCAAGAATTTCTTGGATAATATTGACAACGAATCTGGAGGGAAATAAACATCATTTTCAATAGCATGATAAATGCTGATATCAACTAAATTGTGAAAGGGAGGATTTCCTGTCAGGAGTTCAATAACAGTTGCCCCAAGTGACCAAATATCACTTAGAGTTGAAGCTCCTTTATTTTTAATAATTTCTGGGGCCATCCAATTTAATGATCCTGCTAAAGTCATGGCAGTATTATTTACTTTAGTTGATACACCGAAATCTGCTAATTTAACAATATTTTCTGAGTCTAATAAAAGATTGGCAGCTTTAATATCTCTGTGTATAACACCTTGTTCATGTAAGTAATTTAGACCATCTAGAGTTTGTTTAATATAAATTTTAGTTTCGTATTCTGATAGTTTTTTACCTGGTTTAGTGGACATCAAACTCTTTAAAGAGCCATGAGATGCATACTCTAAAATGATATATAAATTTGACATTTTTTGAATAAATCCATGGTATTTAACTATATTGATATGATTTAGATTTTTTAATAGATCTATTTCTCTCATTATTTCATTCAACTCATCATCATCATTATAGTTAATTTCTTTTATCGCCACCACCTGTTTACTTTGCTTATTGATTGCTTTGTAGACTATCCCATAGGAACCTTTCCCGATAACACGTTTCAATTGATACTGAAGAGAGGTATTTTCATTCCTTTTATCTGCTTTCTGTTGTGCTTGTTGAGCTGGTGTTAAACTAACATGTTCTCCTGTTGAAATACGATTCAATATACTAGTCATCTTAGTAGCCAGATGTAATCCAAAAGGATATTTTTAGTAATGACAATTCTTAATTTGCAAAATGTTGTGTATGGCAATATATGCATATGCAGAATTCTCTGAGCAGTGTATTGTAATCAGAAAAAAGCTGTACTGCAATAGCAGAGCAATATATTTCGGGGTTATACCGGTATGAGAGCCTGGCTCCTTAACAAATTGCTCGATGTACACTCGAACATTGCAAAGTGCCTTGAGCTGATATATTGTTTACTGTGAAATTACCGCTTTTGGTATAAATTGAGTCGGGTAAGATCCGAAAATGAGCCTTGCCATAATAAATTTGCCGCCCAACTATTTTGTACCAACAATCTGGGTAGTATCACCTACTGAGAAACGTCTCAGAAGTGTATGCGATGCTGGACTGATGGGGTATATAGGCAGTAAAGTTATTTATACAATTCTGCAAACGGTTCTGTTCGTTACTCTCTAATATACACGCTGTCTTCTTTTTTGAATGCAGATCTCGGTCTCTAATCCCCATACTCAGATAGTACTGTAACCATATGTTCAATTATACGTCCTGATCACGGGAAAGTTCCACGACCAGCTACATGATATGTATAACACGCTCTTAGACACGTCTGCCACGTGATAAAGTGTTCTTACAATTATTGCATTTAAACTTGATTCGACAAACGAAGAAACGGCCCAGAAGGAAAAAAAACAAGATGCATAGTAGGTTCTGTGAGTAGTAAAAATAGCATAAAAATACATTCGTACTGGGGACTTCTCGAGAAGCTGTCTCTTGTGTTGACTGCAAAACACTGTTTGATCTTGATCATCATATACTGATTTGCCAAGATTTTCCTGTTTAAGGATGTCACAATTACCTATTCTTACAGACATCAACAACGATAATACGTTTCATGAAGAGAATGATGAGGGTACCAGTAATAATAGAACAATAAGTAAGCCTTTATTGAAATTGAAATTATTGGAATCATTAAGAAAGGGCAATTATCACGATTTGAAGAAACTGTTAGATTCTCAATTTGTACCTAAGGATCATCCTAATGTTATTCAAGTAACAAAACTATTATTACATTACGCTATTCAAGTAGCTCCATTTCAATTGATTTGTGATATAGTAAAGAAAGATTTATTCAAAGAACTTCATTTAAATATAAATGAACAAGATAACAATGGGAACACTCCCTTACATTTGGCCGCATTTCAATCAAGAACTGATGTTATTTCATTTCTAATGGATCATCCTGATATAAATGATTATATCGCTAATAATTTCAATTTACAACCGTTTGAAATGTGTAAGAATATAAATATCGCGCAACTTATGCAATTTAAAAGATCTAATTATATTGCTATCATTGCTCAAGAATTCAGAACGGCTTTTAATAATAGAGATTTTGAACATCTAGAAGGAATATTAAATAACCAACGGAATTTTCAATCATTAAATATCAACGGAATTGATCCAGACACTGGTGATACAGCTTTACACGAATTTGTGAAAAAGAGAGATGTCTTTATGTGTAGATGGTTATTAGAGCATGGAGCTGATCCATTTAAAAGAGATTTGAAAGGAAGATTACCAATCGATCTAATTAATAATGCCACAACAGAGACTGCGGCTAACACTAACAATGCCACTACTTCTTTACTTTCTTCTAATAAAGATAATCAAAGTAATGAAGGTAGTGCTATGTCATCAAGTAATACTAGTGCTACAAAGATTGCTATTGATTTAGAATTGAAAAAATTATTAGAAAAGGCTGCCACTGAACAATCCGTGATCGATGTTATTAGTAATAACACCGCTCCAAATCCTTATCTTACCGAGAGAGAGGATGGTAGCCAATCTCATATAATCCATACACCGCCCACGTTCAGAGGATACTTAAAGAAATGGACAAATTTCGCCCAAGGTTATAAACTACGTTATTTCATATTGAGTGAAGATGGTAAACTATCTTATTATATAGATCAAAATGATACCCATAATGCCTGTCGTGGTTCTTTAAATCTTTCAAACTGTTATTTACATCTAGATTCTTCTGAAAAACTAAAGTTTGAGATCATCGGTGGTCATAATGAATCTGTAAGATGGCATTTAAAAGGTAATCACTCTATAGAGACCAGTAGATGGGTTTGGACGCTTCAAGGGGCGATAAGATTTGCCAAGGATAGGGATAAGGGTCTTATTCAAAATATATCTAATCAATTGCCAAAGACACTAAACGTAAATGATCATATCTCGTCAGTTAATGAAGATATAGATGAAATACAGTCCATCGAAGGTAAAGATATTAACAAGACGTCTACACCAAGAAGGGAGAGATCAATGAGTGATGTACCTGAAGGACCGCTTATTGATGAAACTATTGAATCTGAAGAAGGGGAGGAAGACGATGAAGAAAATGAAGATGCTTTACTTTATGATATTGATACGAACAATGGTGAGGATGTAAAGACTACTTACGGTCCATTTTCTCAAAAAGTACAACTTTTGAAACATTCCATATCCATAGAACTGACTTCGCTTATGGAATTATTGACTGATATACATGATAATGCAGAGAAAGAAATGAATACTTCCGAAATATTTAAAACATTGAATGATTCTCTGATTACTATGAATTCAAACTTTCATAAGCTTAATAGTTTTACCGAAAAAAGGGATAAAAAGTTAATCTCCCTGTTAGCCAAACAGTACGACGTTAATAATGTATGGATCCAATCGATGAAAGAGTTGGAACTAGAGTTAGTTCAAAAGGATACAAAACTTGTCAATTTAGATAGAGAAAGAAAACATCTGAAAAAATTACTGGAAACTCCAGATAATGAAAGATCAAAGAGTGATGATTTAATGACTTCTGAGAGCAGTGGAAATAAAACTTTAGAAGAAATTGCTAAATATGTTAATATTAGTGACCAAGAACATACTGATGATTCTGATGCGGATGAATTTTTCGATGCTGAAGAAATTAGTACTTCCAGCGTAAAAGATCAAGATATTGAAGATATTTCTGATGAAGTAGAGAGAGAAGATAGCGTACAACTACTGCAAGAAGAAGAAGAAAGTGCCGTGCCTTCAGGTGTCATTTCAAAACTACAAGAACAAAAACTAAAAGAATTGAATGATGAGGGAACATTTGATGGTTACGAGCTAGGACACAGAACTAAGTTGAATTTAGACGTTGATAATCGTCCAAAAGTTAATCTATGGGGTGTACTAAAATCGATGGTTGGTAAAGATTTAACTAAGATTGCACTACCGGTTTCTTTCAATGAGCCATCTTCAATGTTGCAAAGAGTTGCGGAAGATTTAGAATATGCTGATATACTAACTCAAGCTTCTACTTTTACAGATTCTACTTTAAGATTACTTTACATTGCTGTATTTAGTGCCGCACCATATGCATCAACGATTAATCGTGTAGCAAAACCATTTAATCCACTTTTAGGTGAGACTTTCGAATATACTAACACAGAAAAGAAGTTTCGTTTCTTTACTGAGCAAGTCTCGCATCATCCCGCTATATCAGCCTCCTATGCTGAGTCTCCTCGTTGGGATTTTTTTGGTGAATGTAATGTTGATTCTAAGTTTACCGGTCGGGCTTTTAACGTTAAACATTTAGGTAAATGGTTCATCACCATGCGTCCTGATAATGATCCAACAGGAGTTGAGGAAGAACTTTATAGTTTCTTTAAGCCCGACAATGCTGTTATTGGTATTCTTATGGGTAAACCTGAAGTTGATAATTGTGGTGATGCTAGAATTGATAACCATACCACTGGTGATTACTGCATTTTACACTATAAGGCAAGAGGATGGACATCTGCAGGAGCTTACGAAGTGAGGGGTGAAGTTTTTGATAAGGAAGGTAATAAGCAATGGGTTCTTGGTGGTCATTGGAATGATTCTATCTCTGCGAAGAAGATAACAACAACGGATGACTCAGACTTAAAGTTGGACTCCTCCAATAACAATAACAGTAATGATCCTAAATATGATGGTTCAAAATTCTTAGTTTGGAAAGCCCATAAAAGAAATACAGGTGTGCCATTTAATTTGACACCATTTGCGATAACTTTAAATGATCCACAACCTAAATTACTAGAGCATGTGTCTCCAACAGATTCTCGTTTAAGACCTGATCAAAGAGCTATGGAAGAGGGAAGATATGACGAAGCTTCAGACGAGAAGTTCAGGTTAGAAGAAAAGCAAAGAGCTGCTCGTAAAGAAAGAGAGGCTAAAAATATACCTTATGAAACTAAATGGTTCAAAAAGGATATTCATCCTATAACTAAGGACAGCTATTGGAGATACACAGGAGATTATTGGCAATCAAGGAAAGAACATCACTGGGAAAGGTGTGAGGATATTTTCTGACCAAAGCCAATCCTTACGTTTAGCAAGTAGAAATCTCTCTTAGATGTACATACGCATATGCATATATAGTAAGCCTTTAATTAAAAATTCTATATCATAATTCATTGTGTTCTTCAACTGAATGAATGTTTCGCCTTTGACATGCATATTTTTCAATAGGAAATTCTTAGAGCAATATAATGTCGCATATAAAAGCTTGAGAATAACCTGGAGTGACATATGAATTAATAAGATACTCTTTGATCAATAAAAAAACATACCAGTTATAAATATATCCATACCAATTAATAAAGCAAACATGACTTATAAAACTATCCAAATAAATAGTGCTCCACCATATTTATCTTTGAATCGAGAGGAACCACTTCCGACCGTCTTAACAATCGCTGGTTCAGACTCGAGTGGAGGTGCAGGTATTGAAGCTGACGTGAAGACAATTACAGCTCATAGATGTTATGCCATGACATGTATAACTGCACTTACCATGCAAACACCAAAATCCGTTTATGGTATCGATTTAACTTCCAGATCAACGTTAAAGACAATTTTAGATGTAAACCTCAAAGATATGAAATGCGATGTTATCAAGACAGGTATGCTTACACTTGATGCTATCAATGTGCTAAACGATAAATTAATTAGTATGGATGCCAAATCCATTCCACAGATGGTAGTTGATCCCGTTTTGGTTGCGACCTCCGGCTCTGCCCTAGCTGGCGATGAGCTCATTTCCTTGATTAAAGAAAAGATAACCCCATTTGCAACTGTACTTACACCTAACATACCAGAATGTTTCAAACTCATCGGAGAAAAGAGAGAATTGCAATCGTTGGAAGATATTTACAAACTAGCGGAGGATGTATCAGAGGCATGCAAGTCCAAGAATATATTAGTGAAAGGTGGACACATACCATGGGATGGTTCAGAGGAAAAATATATCACTGATGTACTACTATTGAAAGATGAAAAGAAATTTATTGTTTTTAAGGGACATTACTCTAATACCAATAACACACATGGTACTGGCTGTACATTATCATCTGCTATAGCCTCTAATTTGGCACATGGATATTCTTTACCTCAGGCAATATACGGTGGTATTGAATATGTACAAAATGCTGTATCTATTGGATGTAATGTTGTACAAGATCATATTGATGGTAATGGACCAATTAATCATACATATGCTGTTGAAATTCCGTTAGAGAAAATGGTTAAGGACGAATGTTTTAATGCAGAGGATGTAATTACTGAACCTAAGAAAAGTAACAGCAACCCATCACTATTAAAGGATCTTCCTTTGATACAAAAATCCTTCTCAGACTACTTACATAATCATCCAAAAGTCAAACCACATTGGGAATCCTATATCAACCATGAATTTGTTAAGAAAATTGCTGATGGTACCTTGGATCGTTCCAAGTTTCAATTTTTTGTAGAACAAGATTATTCTTATTTAGTAGATTATGCAAGAGTGCACTGTATTGCTGCTAGTAAAGCACCTTCCTTAGAGGATATGGAAAAGGAGCTTACTATTGTTCAAGGGGTGAAGAACGAAATGGAACATCATAAAGAAAGATTAATAAAGGAATTTGGAGTTACAGATGAGTCCTATTTCAATGAAATTGCGAGAAGCCCAGCTCTCAAATCATATTCTAGATATTTCAATGATGTTGCAAAGAGAGGTAACTGGCAAGAATTAGTTGCAGCATTGACACCATGTCTAATGGGTTATGGTCATGCCTTGTACCAAGTAGAAAAAGATATAACAGTAAAGGAAGGAATGTATTTCGACTGGTTGAAAGTATATTCATCAGACTGGTACCGTCAAGCTATGGTAGAAGGTGAAGTACTCATGAATCATATTGCTCAAACATACCCTCCTGATCAGTTAGAGATTCTGATCAAGATATACGGAGAGGTTTGTGAACTGGAAACAAAGTTTTGGGATGCTGCATTAAATTATGAACAAGATTCATAAAAGAAAGCAAAATTTATGTAGAACGTATCCGAGCTCTAACTAGTCCACGTATATACATATAGATAGATATGATAGAATTGAATGAACTATAGCACAACTTTTTGTCCATCTCTCAGTAAAAAGTGAAAAAACTCTTAGGGTTTGTTAAATTTTGCCGCTTGAGGAGAAAAATCGTTGAAATTTTCATTTGAAAAATTTGTGCCTTTGTAAGGATTATCGAATTCTTTAACACAAATCATCCATTACTTAAACAGTTCTAGAAACATCCAGTTTAGTTGTTCTCGAGTAACAGTTGAAATTGGTTGAACAGGAATTAATACTTGAAACAGAAATTAGAAAGATCAAAATCAGCTATTGATTTGCGATATTAAATTACTGATTATAAGGTGATTAAGGGATTTGAATAAAATAACATTTGAATAAAGAAACAGAATTGATATTTGAAAATGGCTTCTACAGATGTATGGTTTATGAAAAGTGAAATTCTTGAAGATGAATTACACTTTGGAGGCAAACGCCACCCATATGATCCAAATACCTACGGTACAAGTGATCCATTTTTATTATCTTATGACTTCAAGCTTCCTCCAAGTGAAGGATTAAATCAGATGTCTGATAAGAGTCCCTCGGTAACTTCCCAAGATATATCAGAGTCTGGGTTTAGTGTTACCTTATTAGATTCAGATGGTATGCCAGTGGAAAAAGAAAAGTTCTTCAATAAATATGCTGATTTGAATGTGATGGCTGCACCTGCTCCCACTTCTGTAATGAACAGTGAGAAAAGTAGCCCTTCATTAACTCCTTTGTTTAAAGGTAAATCGACCGAACAAAAGGAATTTTCGAATCCATTGGAAAAGAATGATGCAGGTGAATGCATGAGGACAGCAAGCCCGTTGAATCTTGGAACAAATATCTATAATGAGTTTGAGGCAGAGTTTGATTATCCGTTTAGCTCATCCAGTAATAACGTATCATTGGAATCTATATCTATGTTCAAAGACGAGGATACAAATGAAAATAATGTTGAAGTGACAATAGAAAGTGAGGATGAATTAAAATTAGTTGATGATATTGTTAAAGAAGAAAATACAATGGATTTGGAAGATGTTAAAACCTCTATCAAACTATCAAGCATTACGATGGACTCTGACAAAAAATTGAACTCAGATACTGTTGAACACAATGTATCTAATGATTTTGAAGTTAGCATCCTTCCTTTGGTACAAGAACAACTTATTAATAAAACTTCTGCTCCAAATACTTCTTTGGTACCTGAAATTGAGGTTAAAACTGAAAAGGTGACAAATAAATTAACAAAGAATATATCAGGAAGATCCAAACATTCCGCAGAAAAGGAAACATACATATGTAAATTCAGAAATAATCATACAAATAAGACTTGTAATGCTCAATTCTCCAGACCGTATGACCTAACGAGACATGAGAACGTTATACATGCCAAGAAAAAGATTGTATTTCACTGCTTGGAGTGTATTAACTCCCTTGGCGATACTGGATCTCAAAAGACATTTTCCAGATTAGATGCTCTTAATAGACATATTAGAGCTAAGCATGGAGATTTATCTTTTGAGAAACGTCGTGAAGTTAAAAATTATGCCAAACAAAACGTCGGTTATGTAGTAGGTTAAAGACAATAAAAGTGTTCTTTTGATCTAATTTATCCATATTTTAATATATATATATTCCTTTTATTTACCAATAATAATATAGCAGTTCTCTTTTTTCATGGAATCATCATTCGATATTATTTATTTATTTTTATTTTTAGTTCCTTACTAGTTCATTTGTAAGCATTAATCATTTAAAAATATAGAAATTTATAAAAAAGTTATTAAAAGTCAGTTTTCATTATTTTATAAGTGTATTTATGGGTTCTTTTCAAACCCTTCCTTACGTACCTTTTCAGCGTTGATCTTAGCAGATTCTGGGTCCAAATAAAATCTCTTGATAAATTTCATATTACTTTTGTCAATCTCAATGACTAATGGGATTCCATTAGGTATATCGACATCCTTGATATCCTCATCGGATATATTTTCAACTATTTTCAATATCGATCTTACTGAACTGCCATGACCTACAATAAGACATGATTCCTGATCCATAGATTTAGCCAATCTAAATAATATATTCTCTAAAAATGGCCTGATTCTTAAGACAACCTCAGCTAAGGATTCACTTTCAGGCAGATTTTCATTCTTTTCTTCTTCGTAGTTATACTTGATATGTCTATTTGGTTCTTTAAATTCATATCCAGTTAAGGAACCTTTATCATTTGAACCCTGAAACATTTCCAAATTTAAATCCGCCTTTGGGGGTTTTCCATTATAATCTCTTCTGATGTACATATATTTCTCGTCACCATATTCCTTTAGTATATTAGGTTTTCTTTGCCCTTGCCAAGATCCATAATGTCTTTCATTTAGTCTCCATGTTTGTAAAATAGGGATGCTACTCTCATTGTCATCCTGTTTCAGATCTATACTGAATTCCTGTAATTCCTGAGCATTGCCGCTAATCACGTTATTCTTACCCTTCAAACTCAGCTGACTTAGGATAACCTCCATAGTTTGTTGAGTTCTCACTAACCTTGAAGTATAACCAATTTCCGGTAATGCAACATCATTAGTCTTACAAAACTCTTTAATCAAGTCAGCAGAGTGACGTGCTTGATTCTTACCTTTATCAGTTAATTTAGCATCAATCCATCCACAAAATATATTTTCATGGTTCAATTCACTCTGACCATGTCTAAGTAGGAATATCTTCAATGTGCTCGATTTTGCAGTCATTCTTAATCCTGCTTATTTCTTCTGAACAGAGCTATTCAATATATACTTGTCTCTCTCGTCAATTGCTCAACAATATACAATAGCAATTATACAGCTCAGTGGTTTGAGACACAATTGTACCGTTAAGGTTCCTATAATTATAACGTAGAATAACTAATCCTTATCTCAATTACATAAGCTTTGAATATTCCGATGACATTTTTTTTGCAAAACTTTTCAGAATGGCATGAGATAAAAAAACTCGTAAGGTGACGGTTTGGAACAGTTAGATGATTATTGTTAAGGACAAACAGAATTAGAGGAAGTTGGACTCAATTGGAGTTGTAAAGAGTGAGTAGTGATAGTAGTACACTTGGTATAGACGCAATTGTTACGATTGGTGCCAGATAAAGCTCTGAGGATATGCCCCTGCTTGTCGTACAAGTTCTCATGAAACTACACGTTTTGTTTATTTAGAGGGAATAATGGAGATGATATGGATACATTGCCACTCTTAGCTATCGTCATTAAAAACTTAGAATTGTTTTGAAGTACTTGAAAAGGATTATCTCAAAGTAGTATGCCATATAATTCAACTTATAGTCACTCAGTAGCTAGTTTTTATACTTGTTTTTTTCTACCCTTGATTACTTGCTGTACATTTCTTTTACGAGTTATCTAAGCTAATTCAATGATTATCATATTACTCAATTCAGTTGTCATTAACTATAAGCAGTATTCAGGACCCTAAAAAAAGGAAATTTAGTATACTGCCTTTCTTTGATTCTTCACTGATGCAAGACCCATCCTTATAAGATAAAATCATTATATATTATAGATAAAGTAAAACTGTGCTTTTCTTTAGATTTGTTCAGAACTATAAATATTATTTATTCAGACTTCTCTCTCAAGGAATGATTTGATCATTCCAATTGGTGTTTCATCATATTCGGTAACAGTAACTGAACCAGTATTTTCATCAACCTGGGTGTTAGCTTGAATGTACTGTCTTCTAGGTAGTCTTCTTGAGATGACAGTGTCTCTGTAAGCAGCCAATTCTGGAGTGACAGTAGATCTATTAATATAATATCTAGAGCCATTAGTTACATCTGCTGAGCATTTATAGATATGTAAGTGGTGTAAGTAATCCTTTACACATTCATGGCCTGCAGTTTCAATCAATGATCTATCCAAGTTTATCTCTAATTCCCCCCTATCATTTTCCAACTTTAAAAAGTTCTTGTCTTCAGAATGTAATAAGAAAGTCTTCATGATTGAGAATCTGGCTTGCATATGTGGTTGTCCCCATTTACCAGTCTTTGGATCCCAATACTCTAACGCTAATAAACCAGCTCTAGCCATTTGCAAATAACCAGCGTAAATAATATTGTCTTGATCTTCTTTTGTTTTGAATCCAAAAATTTCTAGTAGTTTCCTGTTAGTGATCAAGTACATGGCAACGACTTCTGCACGGGTTTCTTCAAAAGCACCAGCTAACGAACCAAATACAGAGCCCCAAGTTTCACCTAATTTATAGTGTGTAGAGACCGGTTTATTATCTAGACCTAAAGGAGGATTATTAATATCAAAGTTGAATTTACCCCTTTCAGTCTCTAATAATAACTTACCAGAACCATGGCCTAATAATTCATGAATACCGACTTGTACTTCGAAAGAATCACCTTGATATCTTTCAAAAATCGGACGATCTTGATCACGAATAAAACTTGGTGGATTCTTGGAAGATGATTTAGCAGCAGCACTTAAAATATTGCCTAGGGAAACATTTTTGAACCCAATTGTTAATCTAACATCATCATAATTTGGAATATTTATACCAGCGGGGATACCAGAACCAGTAAAAGTCAATACTTCCAATGAAGTAAAATCAGGAGGATTAAACTTTTCCTTTTCAAAAGATGAATCCCATGGTAATAAAGATATGAACTCTTCTGCTGATGATACCATATTTGCGAATTTTTGTGTGCGTTGTTTATTTTGAATTGAGACTAAAGATTCAAATTCCCCAATTATACCAGATGGTTCTCTGTATGTTTCAATAAAGCCAATATTAGTTTCAATAACTGGAGAAATATCCTTTACCCATAATTTTTGTGCTTCCTTATGAGCTACACCTGAACCATTTTGGAAATGATTAATATATTGTTGTAACATCTTTTGTTGAGTATCATTAGCGGTATATTTGGAGGCTTCCTTTAGATATTTGACTATTAGATTCATTTCACGACTATGATCACCGAACCTGAAAGTGATTGTAGTCTTTTCATCATCAGATAGCGTGATTTCTTTATCAGGATAAATGTTAGAAATTTCATTAGTTAAATTACTTGAAGCAATCCAAATTTCAAATTTATTTGAGCTAATTTTATTAATCCTTGTATTTTCAGGAAGTATAGAGAACTTGGAGAAGAATTGTTCTTTTAATAATTTCATATCATTTAGACTAATTGGTTTTCCCAGATAATAAGAAGAGATATGATCATCAGCAGGGAAGCCTAATAGTGCCTTCTTTTCATCGATGTAATAAATACCGATTTCAACTAACTGCTTAATTGTAGTAAAGGGGCAATTATAAGAATCAGATAATTTTGAATTGATATCGATGTTAGATAATTTTAATAAATTAAAGAATTTATCAATTGGTAATTGTGGAATAAATTTTGAATCACCGAATGATTTATAATTACCACAATTTGAAAGGAATTGAGAAGTATAATCGAGGAAATAATTAAAATTATCGATGCCAATAGACTCGATAATATTTGAATTATCACTTGTTGTAGTAATCTTTAAGGAGTTAATAATATTTATTAATAAATCAAAGATAGGTTCACTTTCTGGAGATACTTGTCTCAAGACAATTCTTGTACCGGCATGGGAAGCCTTTGACATAAAATGGGCGTATTTTTGTTCTCTTTGAGATAGATTTGGGAAATGATCATTTTTTAGAGATAGCATGCTCAATGGAGCATTGTTATCAGCGTAATATTTCTGAGATGACATGTTGCTTTTGGGGGTGAGGACTGGGGTTTTAATATAATATAGTATAATAATAAGTATGCTTAGATTCAAATATTTTTTCCTTTAAATATTTTATTTTTTTTTTATAATTGAATGAAAAGTTATATGTGAAAAGATGGTTATGATTAAATAAGTAAATAAGTAAGATATACGTGAAAACCAACAATTAGAGCAAGTGTAAAAATTGTATCTATAAGGTTAATGGTTGATTTTTAGCCTTTTTAGCTTCACCGTATTTTTTGACTCTAATGGCTTGAATAGCGATGAAACCAGTAGTATCAGTTGGTAAGAAACCAGTTAATTCATCCATTGAAGATTCTGTAGCGTCATAAAGATTTTCAGTTTCTGAGAATCTACCTAGTATGATGACGTTACCTTTATAAAGTCTGATTCTTACTGTACCATTAACAGTTTCTTGAGAAGGTTTAATCATTGATCTAATGTATTCACATTCTGGAGTGAAGTAAGAACCATTATATAATAATTTTGAGTAAGTTGGAGTAACAAATTGATCTCTAATAGCACGAACTTCTTTATCTAATACTAAACCTTCTAAATCCAAGTGAGCTTTTCTTAATACGGTTAAAGGAGCTTGTTCGTAACAACCTCTTGATTTAAGATTAATGTAACGATTCTCTACGATATCGATTCTACCTACCCCATTAGCTCTTGCTAAGTTTGAAACTGTATTGAAAATATCTAGTGGAGAAGTGACTGAAGTGTTATCATATGAAAGTTTTATAGGGAGACCCTTTTCGAATTGAATAGATAAATCTTGTGGAGTATCTGGAGCGTCCATTGGGTCAGTGATTAATTTCCACATATCCTTTGGAGGGGTAGTATTTGGGTCTTCTAGGATACCAGCTTCATAAGAGATATGAGCTTGATTTTCATCAGTGGACCAAGGTTTTGATTTAGTTTGAGTGACTGGAATGTTTTTTTCAGCAGCGTAATTTAATAGATCATTTCTACCAGCGAATCTATTGAAGAATTCAGGTAATCTCCAAGGAGCAATAACTTTAACGTCAGGTTTTAAAGCGTAGAAGGATAATTCGAATCTAATTTGATCGTTACCTTTACCGGTACAACCATGAGCGACAGCGAAACAACCTTCTTTTTCAGCAACGTCAATTTGAGCCTTAGCGATAATTGGTCTTGCTAAAGAGGTACCTAAGAGATAAACGTCTTCATAAGAGGCATTGACTTGAACAGCAGGATAAAGAATTTCAGTAATGAATTCTTTACGACAGTCAACAGATACGAATTTAGTAGCACCAATTTTTAAAGCTTTTTCTTCAGCAGCTTTAAAATCTTCTTCTTGACCCACGTTAGCTAAGAAAGCGATAACTTCGTAACCTTGTTCTAGTAACCAAGCTAGGATGATGGAAGTATCTAAACCTCCGGAATAAGCTAGACAGACTTTACCTTTAGACATTTTGTTTATAAATTTGTATTTGAATATTTGAATATTTGAATATTTGTATTTGCACTTGTATTTGTACTTGTATGGAGTAGCCATTAAAGGAAGGAATAAACGAAGAAAAAGAAAGGGAAAGAAAATTGATATGAGAGTGGAAAAGCGTGAGTTTAAATAAGTGAGATTTAAGTGAAAAGAATAGCGAGATGTGACCGTTAAGTGAAATTGAACGCGGATAGTAATGCGAGTTGAAAAAAAACAGACAACAATGAGTAATAGGAAGAGAATTACTCATTGTTGACCGTTAATGGCAAAGTTAAGCGGTGAGTCATATGAAAAAAAAACATGTTAATTACTTACTATTACTATACTATACAGAATGAGAAAAAAAAAATAGATTCTAGAATAATTGGTCAAGTTCTTCGATCATATCCGGTATATTTTTCATTGGGAAATTATTGTAGACGATTTGATAGACTACTTCGAATAGTGGGAAATCATCAGTTTGTTCACAAGTAGCTAACCATTCATGAACTTCTTTACAAGTGATAACACCTTGAGCGGATTGACCATTTAATAATTCCTTTTCTGAATCGAAAGCGGATTTGCCTGTTGTAGCCATGTGTTTAGCTACTTTAACGTTTCTACCACCTGAACAAGTGGTGATTAAATCAGCTACCCCAGCTGATTCTTGATAGTAAGTTTCTACTCTTGATTCTGGGAAGAACAGAGCCCCGAATTTAATGATTTCACCTAGACCTATTCTTTGAATAGCGGCAGAGGCATTATTACCCCAGCCTAAACCTTCTACAAACCCACAAGCCAATGCTACGACATTTTTCAAAGCACCTGCAATGGAGATACCAGCGACGTCATCAATAACGTTTACATGGAAGTAAGGTCTATGGAAAAGGATTTTTAGTAATCTATGATCTACATCCATATTTTCCCCTTTGAAATTTTTTGGTAGTTGATAAGCGACTGTAGTTTCAGACCAATGTTCTTGAGCTACTTCAGGAGCTAAATTAGCGCCTGATAGGGCACCACATTGAATACCTAATTCTTCAGTGATGTAAGAAGATAGTAGTTGTACACCTTTTTTTCCTACTTCGAAACCTTTTAAACATGAGATAGCTCTAGCGTCATATTTAACGTTACCTTTTAAATCTTCTACTATTCTTGGTAAGAATTGATGAGGGATATTGAAGATAATGATATCAGCTTCTTTTACGGAGTTGAGTAAAGAAGGGTTAGCGATAAGATTTGTTGGAAGGTCTATATTTGGTAAATATTTAACGTTTTGATGTTTTGTATTAATGATATGAGTTAATTTTTCATCATTGATTAATTCTTCAAATACCCACATCTGTACATCCTTATTAAATAAATTTTCATGAATAGCTGTATTTTCAGCGACAACTTTCGCAATGGTAGTACCCCAATTTCCTGAACCTATCACAGTTACATTGAAAGGTTTACGATTTAGATGAATGAGAGAGATAGCACTTTCTGATTTCTTAAGATTTGTTTGATGTTTGAGCATGTGAACGTATGGTGATGTGACTGTTGAGTATGAAAGGAGTTGAGATCTATAAGATAATTTTAAGAAATGGTGTATATGATTAAAGAGCATATATATTTACAATTGTATATAACACAGTATAATATAGTATAATATAATATAGTATTATAATATAGTGAAAATGTATACAGGCGATGAGGTATGTAGATCTATGAAACAGTGTAAGTAAGTAAAAAAAAAAAAGGAAGCAAAAAGAAAAATAGACTCATCCAATCTCACCCACTCAGAGTGACCGCAAGTCCCAAACAAGAGAAAAGATAAAAGAGAAAAAAGCGGAGAGGGGTCACCTGATGCGCGGATGCCGATTTTAGCGTTTAGCGGGTCGGGGACGAGTCACATGACGGCGACACCCGCAGGAAGGGAAAATCCGGTTTATTTCAGCAGAGAGAGAGAGAGAGAGAGAGAGACCCAAAGGAGACTGACCAGACTAGTCAAAAAGCATCGAGATAGACTCCCCGTTGTGGATTCTGCGAACGGCCTCGGCAAAGACACGTGACACGTCAATCACAGAGACACGGTCGGCGCCAAGAGCACGGACGGTACGTTTCTGAGGCAGAGTGTTCGAGACCACGAGGCGATGGAGCGGTGCACGCTGGAGCTGCTCGAGGGCGTCTCCGCTGAACACCCCGTGGGTCACGAGCGCGTACACCTGGGACGCGCCTTGTTCTTTAAGCAGGCGGGCGGCCCTTGTCACGGTGTACGCGGTGTCTACCAGGTCGTCGACAACCACACACGTGCGTCCGCGGACGTCCCCGACGAGCATTGTTGTCTGCACAAAGCGGTTTTGTGTTGCTGTGTTACTTGTTGCCGAGCTGCTTGTTGCCGGGATTGCATCTCCGGTAAGCATTCCCGAGGTCAGCGGAGCATCTGGCGGACCCTTGAGCAATTGCGAACGGCGCTCCTTGTGGATCATCGCAAAGCTCATCTCCAGCGCATCAGCTAGTGCTGCTGCACGCTTGGCTCCTCCTGCATCCGGGGAAACAATCACTGCGTCCCGGTACTCTGGAATGTTGTGTGTGATATATTGCTGGAACAGCGGCTTACAGTACAAGTTGTCTACGGGGATGTTGAAGAACCCGGGGAACTGCCTGTCATGCAGATCCATGGTGATGACATGATCGCAACCCGAACTGCTCAATAGGTTTGCCACTAGGGTCCCTGCTTGCACTACCCACAGTTTATATCCTGCGTTCTGTGCATTAAACAGTTCTTCGGCGTCTCCTTCTCTTCCACTCTTGGACACTTTCCCACCCGGGATTATTGGGATACGCGAACTGGCTGCTCCCACTGGTGCTCCCTTTGTGGTATATGGTGTATCGGGTTGTCTTGAGTAACACATGTACGGTATCACTGCTGTCACTTTGCGCGCGGACGCTCCCTTGCATGCAGACACAAGGATTAGTAATTGCATGAATGTGTCGTTGACATGACCACATCCACTTTGGATCACATAGACATCTTTTTCTCTTACTGATGATACGATCTGTACCGATGTCTCTCCGTTGGAGAATTTTCCTAATTCTGCTTGGGATCGCTTTATATTTAAACTACTGCATATACTGCTAACTAATTCGGGATGTGAATCTCCTCCAAATACAACAATATTGTTCATTCTTACTCTCTTTTCACTCTCTACTCTAATGGTATTCTTTGGCTATTAGAAACTATATCTGAAAAATTTTCGTCTTTTTTTGCATTTTGCATTTTTTTTTTTAGCATATATATATGTAAATATATAATTTTTCATCGTATATGATGCAGATGAACAATGTGTAATGATTATAGCAATAACACTCCAATACATCATTTCTAAATGCTTCAAGGAGTACTGATTTATAACGCAAAGGGCGAACTCATACTATTCAAATCATTCTCAAACTCTTTAAAAAAATCTATTGCGGATTTATTCAGAATTCAAATTATTAATAATAGAGATATTAGATCCCCTATATTAACTCTTGGTTCAACTACTTTCCACTATATTAGATCAAATACTATAGAAAATTTTTGGTATGTCTCCATAAGTAGAAATAATGATAATTCAGCATCCGTTTGGGAATTCTTATACTCCTTTAAAAATTTATTGCAATTATATAATCTTCATATCGAATCTCTATTAAGAGATCAATTCATCCTTATTCATGAACTATTAGATATCATGATCGTGAATCAACACATATCAATCACAGATCCCAACACTATAATCAATTTAATGTCTATAAAACCAAATGATAAAAAATTAATCAATAATAATAATATAGATATCCTTATAAATAATAATACAAACTCGAATACTATTCAAACTAATCATTCCACTCCACAACTACAACAATTGGTGAAAAGAAGGAAAAATGATCTCGTTATCAATATCCTAGAATATATCAATATCCTAGTCGCTAAAGATGGTACTATCCTAAAATCATACGTGAATGGATCAATTGAAATTAATTCAAATTATTCAAATTCTTTTATTTGTAAATTCATTCTGAACTCTTCAAATAATACAGACTTCAATTTTAATCATGACACTCATTCTGACCCTATAAATGAAAACGAATCTCTCATTAAATTCAATTCTCCAATTAAATCATCAATAAATTTATTAACTTATCGTACTCAAGATAATCTAAACTTACCATTCTCGGTATCTCCAACCGTCTCAATAAATAGAAAAAACTCAATAGATTTTAATATCTCAATCAAATCATTGTTCCAAAAAAATTTATCCGCTAAGAACGTCTCTTTATTCATACCAGTACCAAAGGATACTATAGATTGTAAAATCAACATCTCTAATGGCTCCTGTAAATTCTCACCACAAGAAAATGCAATCATTTGGAAATTTAATAAATTTAATGGCTCAACAGAAAATACAATTAGTGCCATCACAATCCCATCTTCAAACTCAAACTCAAATTCAACCGCTCATTGGAATAAACCTCCAATTTCATTATCCTTCGAATTACTAATGTTTAGTATCTCTAATACAACCATTAGAAATTTCACAATCGATGATTCAAAAAACAACTACTGGATTAAATACATTTCAATGGCAAATTCCTATGAAATTAGATATTAACTTACTTAATTTTTTTTTTTCCTACATATATATATATATATATATCTTTTAACATTAAAAAAAAGAATTCCCTTTTTTTTTCCCACTTTTATATATCCAATGTAAACTACTTTACAATTCAAACCCACCCAACTCTTTGACTACTCATGCCAAGTACCCCACACCACCATGTCTTCGTACTCATCTCATGAAGAATTTCATAACTGGCTCATATCAAAACAAATCTCTTATAAAATTGAAGATACTAATTCAACTTTTGATATAGACTTATTTACCGCTAATGCTGGCCCAAATTTACAAAATTCTCTACAGATTAAACATTATTACACCGATCAAAAAATCTCAGATCCTTTATTCTCTCAAGCTTCTATAGATGCAATCGAAAACTATATAGCAAATTTACAACAATATAACATCGAAAACTCAAATGTACTAACCGATGATGGTCAACCATTAGTTGAGTATATTCAAAAAAATGGTATGGGCGATTTCGAACCCGTTTGGTCAGATACAAGAATTCAAGACCCTGCTCAAATGTTTCTTCCGAATTCTCATAAACTAATAGTACAAGAAATTAAACCATCAATTAAATCCGTATATTGGTCACCAACTCTAGGCTCAAATATGGCTTTTAAAAATAATCTATTTTGCATCTATGGGAATTTTGCATTTTTCGTTAAAGATTTCCTTATAGAGATTCATTCATTAGATCTACTATCTGATAGATCTCAAAAAATTGAACCAAAATGCGCCCTTTCGGTAGTTCATTACAATATTCTCATGTCAAATGAAGCGTTAGAATTACTAGATGGTGGAAGAATTGCTGAACCAAGTTTAAATTTAAGACATTCAATCAATTTCATAAGAATTAATAAATTTAAAAATAAAGATGTTTTATCACTTTGTATCGATAGAGGTATGGTCCTCATTTATGATTTACAATCAATTACTCAAGATTATAAAAATGGGGTAAATAAAAATTCAAATGATTTATCTCGTTGGCTATTCCTTACAACTAAGCCATTAGCTGTTTTCAAAACGAAAGATAGCTGCTGGAGTATAGATATCATATCAATAAATAATATCACTATCATCGCTGCTGGTCATAATGGTCCCGGTATATCTCTTTTCATATATAGAGATAATAATTCAAATCAGGTCTTGAAATCAGAAATTCAAACTTTACATAATGTTCCATCTTTAAATTTTGTTCCTGATTCTTTAGATAATTCAAATTGTGTCACTCTTGCATATGCTTCAATCTTTGGTAACGTGACAACTCTAAAGATAAGCACTACCGATTTTACAGATGATAAGATTAATGTTAAGATTCATGATACTCAATTCTTTGGTGAATATTGTTGGACAATAACTCCATTGAAAAAGAAACATTTCAAAAAAGTACCAATCTTTGAATTACTAAATCTTAATTTTCAACATCTCTTTAAGAAATCTATCCTGTATTCAACTATATCAGATAGTACAATTTTAGGTCATTTACATCCAAATATGTATTATTCTGGTAATTTTGGTATCGGATCATTAACAACACAAATTCCAGTTCCTACATCTGCTTTATCATGGCGTTGTCAAGATGGTATGGTTGGTAATATTATATCTCTTCGTTTCACTACTTTTGACTCAGATGCAAAGATGTCAAGAGCTTTAATAAAACCCGAATCTGATCAACCTCTAAGAAATCCTTCTACTATTTTAAACAATAGAACAGAATTACGTTCAAGAGAAAGAGTCAGTTTTGATTTACCAATTGATAGTATTGTTCATTACTATCTTGGGGAAGATTTCTCTCTTTATCAAACTTGTTTTAGTGATGAAGATAAGAGAAAATATGAGAGATGGTTTAATTCAAAGATAAATATTATTCCAAGACCTCCTTCTAATAGAAGTACAAACTCAAGTTTTGAATTTACCTCTGAGGATCAAGAATTAATTCAATTACAAGAGAAATCTTTAATGCACCATCAAATCAATTTTGTCGTGGAAACTAATGACCCCATATCAGCCGTAATACCAGAAGTTGGAGATACTTTAATTGGTCAGTCAAGCTATTTCTCTGAAGGTAGTATCAGTAAATGGGAAGATCTTATAGATAAAAGTTTGGACCAAACAATTTCAGAATCAGAAATTGTTTCAACTACTAACTCTGCTAGAAGTAGTGTAGTAGATTTATCAAGTACTTTGATGAATAACACTGAAGAACCTTCTGATACTAGTTTTTACCTCCAACCAAATATTCCTCAAAATAATGAACTATTTACAAAATACGTCCCACAATTATTATGGGCACTTCATAATCATACAAGAAAAGTACGTCTTTTACTTGAATGTATCGATAAAGAAACAGACTCTTCCTCCAATGGTTATAAACTAACTGATATGGATGAAGACTTTTTTTTCGTAACAACTTCAAAGAAGATTTTTTTAGTGAAAGCTCATCCTTTAATTATTACCTCATATTCAACAGATGAAATATTTCCTACTAGAGATATAACTGTCTGTGCAGAACATCATGTAATTGATTGTTTAAACAGAATCAATTTTGTTTGTCACATTGAAGAACTGAACTGTATCGTTGTAGCATCTCAATTAGGTATCATATCTTTACTTAGATTGACAGAGTATAACGGAATATATTCCTTTAGACAAGAATATATTCTTGGATGGCATGCACAGGATCCAGCTCGTCCAAGAGAAGATGATGAATGTATACTCTCACACATTGAAGGAGCCCCCAGGATATGGCGTTGTGGGATTGATGATGTTAGTTTCCCTTACTTCAATATTACTGGGTTGGATTATAGTTATTTTCCAGCAGATGAAGTTAATGAAATCCCTGAGTACGTCATTCTTTATGCTGTTTCAGAAGCTAACCTTTATAAATTTAAAATCACCGCTGGTACAACAAAATTAGTCAGTTAGAGTAGGCATATTAATATTCATAAATAATTATAAAATGCATCTTTTTTTTTTATTTAAGTTTTCTTTTCTAATTATTCATTGATTATAAGATATAGGTGAACTATAATCATTACATATATAACTATATTCATGTCTTCACAAAAAATTTTCAAAACAAATAATACTTTATCATATTTATCTTGGGCCAAATTTAGCCATGGATGCAGCCCCACTTTCTTGCCATTCTTGTTTTGATAGCCACATATGATCTTTATCAGCCATTATATTGGCCAAGACAGCACCACCAATAAAAACCATATGCTTTCTTCTTGGAGGATCTTCAATTCTAACTTTAAATTTATCTAATCTAGATGGATCATTATGTAATACTCTAGTAAACCAAAGTTGCTTTAATTCTTTCTCAAGTCTGGATGGTAAACCTGGATACATACTGGAACCACCTGACAATACAATGGATTTGTATAAAGTACTTCTAATATCAACATCTGCGGATTGAACTGTGTTAAACAATAATTCTCCAACACCAGGTTGTTCAACATCAACAAGACTTGGTTGGAATAAACATTCTGGTGCTTCAAATCTTTCTGGTCCAACTTTAATAATTCTACCATCAGGTAATTCATAATGTTCAACTAATGTAGTTGTTTCTCTTGCTAGTTTAGTATCTAGATCTAAATCATAAGAAACATAACATAATTTTTCTTTTATTTGACGCACTGTTTCAAAATCTGCAGTTCTATTAAATGCGTAACCACGGCGAGATAATAGATCAATTAAATGCCTAGTAACATCTCTACCAGCTACATCTAGCCTTCTTGTTAGATGATTCAATACAACGGATTCATAAACAGGAACAATATGTGTCACACCATCACCTGAATCAACTACCACACCAGATGATAAACCTTGGGCATATAATGCTAAAACAGCTTGAATTGCTACATATACACCACCAAAATCGTATTTTTCAAACATTACTTCACACATCTTTTCTCTATTTTTTAATGGGTTCATTGGTGGTTCAGTTAACAGGATTTTACCATTAGAGGTGGATGGTAATTTCATTTGTTCATAGAAGGCGTAATCCCATAATAATTCCATATCTGTCCAGTTCTTTATAATACCATTTTCCATAGGATATGATATTTGTAGATATGAACGCACATCACTAGCTTCATCACCAATCATTATATCTTTTAGAGGGGTAGTAATATTAGCTCTTTCTTCTGCTCTTAAAATAGGTCTACCTACAATAGAAGGGAACGTGTAATCTGGGAAATTCTCCCCAGCACGTCCAATTTTGACAAAACCAGTACCTTGATCAAGAACTGCAAAAATATTATTAAAGAGTTAGTAAACTTGTAATGATCACTTAAACATTTGCCAATTGCACAGTTATAGGGGTAGAGACCTGAAGTCAGGAAAACTATTTCTCAAAAACTTCAAAATTGTTCAATTGTTCATCTACAAAAACGCTAAGTAAAAACATACCTATTGGGCTATGTGGATCCATTGTTAAATGTCGTAATATATGTTATATTTAGCTATAGCTGGTTCTCCATGTGTCAATATATCTATGCCAATATTGAAGTTTAAAAGGATCTTCGAGAACTTTTTCAAATGAAAAAAATTGCGTATGGAGTGATAAGTTTTATGTCATAAAGAAATGTATATTATTATGAAGTACATAGACTACCGATGCTATAGTTAGAGGATACCTTGTTTCTTTAGTTCATTATACACCCTCTGAGGCATAACATTACCTTCTTCATCTTCGACTTCAATGTCTCCATTAAATTGGTTATTTTTCTGCGTGCTAGGAGCTACACCTTGATCATCACCCTTTTGTAAACTATTCCAAAGTTCTTGTGCATCTGCAATCTCAGTTATACCATTGAAAGTAGCAGAAGGTTCGATGCCAAGGCAACGTAAATAGTATTGGTGCTTAGAATTCTTAAAATGATTTTCAAACAACCTTCTCCCCTTATATTCCTCGTTGTTACAAATTTCACATTTGAACTTCAAGTCCAGGCCTTGCAACTTATAAAGCCAGAATGGGATTGGAAGGCCATCATTACCTAAGGGCATATTGATAGCATCTGGGGATAAAAATTGTGATGATTTCTTTTCATTTTCTTTGTCATCAACAGCTTCCGTTTCATCAGACGCATATATTGGTGATTCATACTCTTTTCTCAGTCTTTCAAGTTCTTCTATCCTTTCCTCGTTCGTGAAAGCTAACTTTCTTTCGATAAATTCTTTGGTATTGACATATTGATCCTTTAGTATTGTTAAGAACCTATGGAGCTTATATTCCGCTAATAATGCATCGTGACGCTTGGTTAAGAACTTCAGATGTTGTTTCCCTTCGAGATGATTCTTGAACACAGATATATTTGTAAAGTTTTTGGAGCATGCAACGCAAAGGAATCTAGTTGTGGAACCGTCACTCTTGATCGGTTCATTAATATAACCATTGAATTCATCCTTAAGTCTTTTACGTTCAGTAGCTCTATCAATTAAGGCATATGATTTGAAAAAGTAATCTTCAATGTATCTTGCTATATTTATCAAAAACTTCGCATACCTCTCGTTCTTTCTGTCTATTGGGGGCGACCGTATATAATTCTCCTTATCGAGAAACGATTCCAACATTCCAACGAATTCTAGGTAAGTGCAGTCACTTTTCTTTAGCACTACCAACCATTCCTTATAAAAATTTTCTAAATCAAAATATAGCCCATATTGCTCGTCTCTAGTAAAGACATCATTGACATCTAGCGTCAGTGCCTTCTTAGAAAGTATAGTAGATGGATGGTGTTCAGAAGTAGCTGCCGAAAACATAGAATAATAAGATATTTTATCCTTCAAAGTTTCATACTTCTTTTGGCTCTCAATAACCACTTTTACTTGTTGCTTAAACTTATCTAACGAGTTGGGTGTATCCCTTTCAACTGCCTTTAATTGAAACATTTTTTTCTGCTTCCTATAATAGTTTTCTAAAAATAACTTTATCTCATGCTGTTGTGTTATCATTTGTTTCCTGGACCGTTTCCTTTTGCTAATTTTATAGACTCTGTTTTCTTCTACATCACGTATCAATGGTTTCTCTTCGTCATTTCTTGTAAGCATAGCTAATTTGTCTAAATTTGTATAATAGAGCTCAGGATTCCTCCTTATTATCTCTGTAATAGCATCTTCAATAATTTCAAGTTCTTCACATAACTTTCTTCGTTGTTCCAATACTGACATTCTTAATTGTCTCACTCGTGTCTCTTCCTTCTCTAAAGTCATATCATCATTCAAAGCAGTAGAGCTCTTTATCAATAAAAATGATGGCGGTTAAATTTTTCATATTGCTTAAAAGATTTTACCCGGATAATACTCATTTAATATACATATTAATATATGCATGTAGTACGCATATTAAATTTTATTGCTATATTTTGAGTGACTAAATGAACTTCATCAATCTAATATACATAATCTCTATATAACTTTTATGGCCATGGTCTCTTTTATGCTTAGAACTTTCTCCTCTTGGTAGGACGAGCATTCTTTGCATGCTTCTTTTCGGCTGCTACTCTTCCCTTTCTTATTTGTGCTGTTGATCTTAGTTCACTCTTAGACCCAGCTGAATTGAAACCTCTGACGGCTGTACCTCTCTCCAAAGCTTTGGCAACTTTTTTCTTTTGACTTTCGTAATCATCTCTGTGCTTATCAGGAAGTTTTGGAGCCTTAAGTTGTTTGTGCTTGTATTTCCCACGCACAGAACGTTGATTACCAGAGTTATTCATTGGATCAGATAATAGATTGGAAGGAATACTAGTTTCTCTTGCACCAACTTTTAATGGACCTAATTTTCTAGCCTTCGACCATTCTTCGAACTTACCTGACTTAAAACTTGCCGCTATCTTCTGTCCACCTTCACCAAGAATATATTTCTTATTATCGATACCTTGTTTATTGACATACTTCTTTCTCTTACTATCCCATGACACAGTTGCTGTTTGCTTGTGTACTTGGACTTTATCGTCATTATTCAGATCATAAGCAGCGGCAGCAGCTTCGTTTGTGAAACCACTCGTTATCTGTAATTGCTTGTCTTGAATAGAACCAGCTGGGGCATAATGACTTAAAAAGAAATTTTCATCTCTGAAAGTTTTTGGTTTCTTCTTCTGTTGAGATTCCAGTAAGGCATCTGCATCTTCAAATTCAGCTAATGCTTCAGTTGGGACAGAGTAACCTGCAATTTCACCATCATCACCCTTAAGTATCTCATCTTCAATAGAGTGTGATAAACCAGCCATTCTTTCCTTTTCTACTAATTCTCTTCTTTCTGCAGCCTTTCTTTGAATTGGAGCTAATTGTCTTCTTCTTCTCTTCATGAAAACAGATAATTCATCATCAGGATTTCTAGAAAATTCAAAAACTGTTTCTTTATTACGTCTATTTTGTAACTTGGCCAAGAAATCTAATTTTTCCTTTTCCAAGTTTTTACCAAACATAATGTTCTGTTCATCCCAACCAGAAGCAATAATTTCTTTACTTCTCTTAATAGACTCTGGTGAAGCTCCTGTACGGGTTCTAAAATATAATTTCTCAGCCTTTTGAGACACACCTTTGGCTAGTCCTAATTCAAAGTTATTCTTCATGACATTCTTATACAGATCACCAATATTTTCAATATCTAACCTTGGACATGAACCTAAAACCATCCTACCAGTATAAGAAATCTTTGGGTTTTGGAATAACACTTCATCATTTCCTTCATCGATCCATTTTTTCTTCAACAATTCACAAGTGGCCTCATACATTGGAGCTAATAGCACTTTCTTACCAAGGAATAGTTCTAAATCTAATAAGTATGGTAATTCATTTTCAGAGACAATAGAATATGCCCAACCCCTGTTACCAGCTCTGGCGGTTCTACCGACACGATGGACGAAAATTTTGGAAGATGATGGTAAAGAATAGTTAATAACATTAGCTAACATAGGAATATCCACACCTCTTGCAGCGACATCAGTAACGACTAGAATAGATGTTAGACCTAGTCTAAAATTGTATAACTGTCTTTTACGAGCATGCTGGTCTAAAGTACCATAAAGATAAGATGCTAGATAACCACAATCACTTAACAATTGAGTAATATATTCAACATGATGTTTAGTGGGAACGAATATAATTGTTGCCTTTTCTGAAGGTAATTCATTAGCTGCAGGCATTCTTTGTTTCTTGAATTTTTTGAATTTCTTTCCCTTCTTCTTATTCTTATCATCGTCATTATCACTATCTGAATCATCTGAATCATTTATATTACTTTCAATTTTCAGTTTTTTCTTTTCTTCTATAGTGGCTAATGGAATTTTTATGACTTCTTGTAACAAATACAACAAAGCAGCTTCCCTTTCATCTTTTTTGATAGATAAGAATAACATCTCTAAATTTTCAGATATTTTTGACTCAGCATCTAAACGAACCAACACAGGATTAGTTAAACCAGCTTTTGCAAAATCCACTAAAGAACTAGGCAATGTAGCGGAGAATAGTAAAGTTTGTCTATTGGATGGTAAGGAGGCTAATAATTCATTTAATTGATCTTGGAAACCCATTTCAAATAATCTATCAGCTTCATCAAAGACAGCATATTCTACACTTTTTAGATCTAAACTCATTTCAACTTTCAAATGTAAAAATCTACCTGGAGTAGCGATAATAACATCAGGATTGTTCATCATCATACCGAATTGCTCTTCTAAAGAATCACCACCAGTTAACAATACACTACGTAAGTGAGTACCTTTTGAAAATTCCTTAAAAACATTATGTGTTTGCATAGCTAATTCTCTTGAAGGAGATAAAATAACAGCACGAGCACCAATTTTACCTGAATGTGTCTTTAATTTTTCAATCATAGGTAAAATAAATGCAGCAGTCTTACCAGAACCTGTACGGGCCATACCAACAATATCTCTATTCTGTAAAATTAAAGGAATAGTTTTACGTTGAATTGGAGTTGGCTGACGGAAACCCTTTCTTGCAATATTTGATAGCACAAATTTTGAAAGACCAAAACTTGCAAAACTACCCTTCTTATGTTTAGCCTTTGCAGCATTTGTAGTGGAAAAGTAAGCATTTAAATCATCGTCATCATCATCACCTTGTTTATTTTTAGATTCATCATCAGAAAGTTCTAATAATGGGAAGCTATTATCTTTTTTGCTTTCCTGTTTTGATTTACTTTTAGTAATAATTTTCTTATTAGATTCATTTTCTTGTTCATCATCACTGTATTCAATAATGTCTTCAACAGGTTGATCCATATCGCTATCATCGCTAGAGCCTTCTTCTTCACTGCTGCTTGAGTTCAAAGCAATATCATTAGCAATATCAAATCCTGTATCACTTTCATTTTCTGAGTCAGAACTCCCTTCATGAGACCTCTTCTCGACACGTTTAACCCTCGACACCATTTCTTAAACTCTATCAACTGCTCAGAGTGTTAATACGAACAACTTACAACAAAACTATTACACTAAATACTCACATACTACAGCAATGAATTATGCTTTTCAGCTCATCGCAAATTGAAAACTTTCTTAGCGGCTTCTTTTTTTTCCTCATCGAAAATTTTCATTTTCGACAAATACAGAAAATGAACTACATGAACAACCATCTGAAGCTAAAGGTATACCGATACCATATCTACAAGATGATTACCACAACTAGTTGTGTTGTTACTTAGACGATACTGGGATAGTTAGTTTTCTTTATCTGGAAACTAATATCTTTTTACAAAAAATGGTGGCTGGAACAAGATATGGTGGAAGTTGCTTCATATTTTTACTCTTTCTTGGTTGTACACTAAGCTATAAAATGCCAATCAATCTATACTACCCAATTGGAATATCTTGAAAATACACTAGAATTTTGCCCCATTCCGTTGTATCTTGACTAATTGTAGCTTTCAAAGACTTATAGAACATAAAGTACATGAGATAGTAACTGCACGTGATAATTGCTCATTTTGCTCTCTTACGATTGAACTTTGCCAATATTTAAACAAGAACAATCGAATAATAATAATAGACTCTAAGAGGTAGTTTCAGTAAATAGTAACGCTAACATCATCCCCATAGCTAGACAAGATATCAATGGCATTTGAAAAGGAATTACTGGTTGCTTCACAAGCTGTTCGCAAGGCCTCTTTATTGACAAAGAGAATCCAAGCACAAGTTATTGCTCACAAAAACACCACTACAATTACAAAAAGCGACAACTCTCCAGTAACAATTGGTGATTATGCTGCCCAAACTATTGTAATTAATACCATCAAAGCCAATTTTCCAAATGATAAAATTGTAGGTGAGGAAAGTGCTGAGGGTTTGACTGATTCCTTTGTTTCTGAAATTTTAAAGGAGATACAGACAAACGATACTATATATAGCAAAGAATACGCACAAGACAATGAATTAGACTTTGTTAATTCTGAATTTCCTTTGAAATCAATTGCTGATGTTAAAGAAATTATTAACTTTGGTAATTACGAAGGTGGAAGAAAAGGAAGATTCTGGTGTTTAGATCCTATCGATGGTACCAAAGGTTTCTTAAGAGGTGAACAATTTGCCGTCTGTTTAGCTTTAATTGTAGATGGCGTTGTTCAAGTAGGTTGTATCGGTTGTCCTAACCTTTCTCTTAAAGATTATGGAAGCGTAGACTTACCTGGATTTGAACCCTTTGGTTACATATTTCGTGCTGTTAGAGGTGATGGTGCTTATTTCAACACTTCAACTTTATCTAATGACTGGAACAAAATCCATGTCAGAGATATCAAAGATACCAGTGAAATGATATCATTAGAAGGTGTAGAAAAGACCCATTCTTCTCATGATGAACAATCTCAGATCAAAAACCAACTAAACATTTCTAAGTCCCTACATTTGGATTCTCAAGTTAAATACTGTATGTTAGCCTTAGGTTTAGCTGATGTCTACTTACGTCTTCCTATCAAGATGTCATTCCAAGAGAAAATTTGGGATCATGCAGCTGGTAATGTCATTGTACATGAAGCTGGCGGTGTTCATACTGATTCAAGACAGAATGTTCCTTTAGATTTTGGTAACGGTAGAGTCCTAGTGACGAAGGGTGTCATTGCCTCTAGTGGTCCTAAAAATTTACATACAAAGGTCGTAGAGACTTCTGATGCTATAATAAGTCAAAGAAAATAAGTATTGATACAGTATTCCATTATACATTTTTCATATCATCTGTGTAGTTTAATTTTTAAATAGACTTAAATTTTATGAATGTCAAAAAGCTTAAAATTTTGAAAAATATTAAAAAAATGCAAGGGAAATTTTTAGTAAGGTTGAATAAAATAACAAGGAATAACAACAAGATTGATAAGAACAATGATGCTAGGAAAGAAAGTATCCATAACTACGTTCAATGCTGGTAAACTGTTTCCTGTGAATGATGTTTCTTCTATTGAACGCTTAATTCCATGCTTGGTTCCAGATCGTAGCTTGAACGGACCTCAGGATATTTATGTATTTGGGTTTCAAGAATTGGTTCCAATATGGGAAGGTTCTTTCAAAGAGACAGTTGATACATATAACGATATTATAGCAAATGTAATTTTGAGATTATTTAAAAGTTGGTTTCCAACTGATCAATACAAGCTACTTAGTAAAACAAGTAGCGGTGCCATTACGATGTTAATATTTGGTCGTGCAAGTTTTAAGGTAACAAACCTTACGATAAGTACATCTAGAAGGGGTATTTTGGGAACAAGTTTGAAAGGTGCTACTGCGGTATTTATGAGAATATCTAACACAGATGACTCAACAGATTTCGAATCCTATACATTCATATGTAATCATTTCAATGCAAATGAGGGATCGAAGAACTTACAGATGAGAATAGATGATTATAATGACATCTTGCAAAACACTATTACTGACTTTTCATCCTTTGGTATTGAAAAAGGTCATATATTCTTCTTTGGGGATCTGAACTTTAGAGTTCAAGGATGGAACAGTATAGAGAATAATTATTCCGACCTAGATACTATTAGAAAATTGATAGATTCACATGATGAATTAACTACTCTCAAGAAAAAAGGATCAGTATTCAGTGATTTCTATGAATCTGAAATCAATTTCCAACCCACATACAAATATACCTTAGATGATGCTAGATCATATAATATGAAGAGAATACCATCCTGGTGTGATAGAATTCTTTATAAATCAGGTAATATAAATGAAATAAGGGTTGAAAACTATAACTCTATTGAAAGAACAAAAGATTTACAATTTACTGACCATCAGCCGGTAAACCTTACTATTCAACTACCTCAGCTGCTTTCAGATACCTCGCCACTTACACTGGATACTTCTGCTATTCCTAGTAATGTTACTAACCGACTAGGTGATATATCAGATCTAGCAATTGGGTATGGGGGATGGCTTCTCAGCTTGAATGTACATTTTCTCATTATTGTACTTTTAATATTCTACTACCTCTATAAAATAATTGTATAATTTTTTATTAAATAAGAAAATTTAATGAATTATTTTAATTTTGAATTAAGAAAAAACTTCAAAACTGATTAAGCATCGATACACTTGAAATTATTTGTAAGAAACATTAGCAATCACTAGAAAGCCCTACAGGATATGACACAAGATTCTCAGCCAACAGTGGACTTTAATCAGCATTTGACTAACGAAATTGAAAATGTCAAAAAAGATAGATTATTGAGAGAACACAGGAAAGCGAATAACAATAACGAAAAAGACAAATCTAGCTTCAAAGTAAAAGTTTCTACTACGAGACAAGTTGATCCAGAGTATGAAGTGGTGATTTCGAATGGGCTGAGGTATATCAGACCATATTATTTCACATACAAGACCTTTTGTAAAGAAAGATGGAGAGACAGAAAACTAATTGATATATTCGTTAACGAATTTAGAGATCGTGAAGAAAGTTACTATAGAAAGACTATATCTAAAGGCTTAGTATTATTAAATAACAAGCCTGCAAACTTGGATAGTGTTGTGAGAAATGGCGATTTAATAACTCATAAAGTACACCGCCATGAACCAGCTGTAAGCTCTAAAACCGTTACTACAGTGTTTGAAGATGATGACATCCTGGTCATAGATAAACCTAGTGGTACACCTGTTCATCCTACTGGGAGGTATAGGTTTAATTCAGTTACAAAAATGATCCAAAGAGAAAAGGGCTACATAGTGAATCCATGCAATCGATTAGATAAGCCTACTAGTGGGTTAATGTTCTTAGCTAAAACACCTAGAGGCGCAGATGAAATCGCTGATCAGCTAAGAGGTAGGGAAGTGTCTAAACAATATGTGGCTAGGGTAGTAGGTGAATTTCCTTTAGATGAGTTAACTGTGGAGAAGCCAGTAAAATCCATTGATCCCAGAGTTGCGCTAAATTCTGTATGTTCAATGGAAGATGAAGGGGCTAAACATGCAAAGACTATATTCAAACGTCTTAGTTACGATGGGAAGACAAGTATAGTCATTTGTAAACCATTAACAGGTAGAACGCATCAAATCAGAGTTCATCTGCAGTATTTGGGCTTCCCAATTGCTAATGATCCATTATATTCCAACCCAAAGATATGGGGTCCTACCTTGGGTAAACATGGTAAAGCAAATTTTTTAGACATAGCTAAAAAGTTAGATGCTATTGGAAAGACAGAAGCTGCTGAAAGTTGGTTTTATCCTGAGTCAGAAGGAGAAGTCTTGAAAGGTGAACAATGTGCAGACTGTGAAACAGAATTATACACTGAACCTGGCCCCAACGATCTGGATTTATGGTTACATGCGTATAAGTATGAATCTATTGAAATAGATGAGGTGACGGGCAAGAAAAAATGGAGTTATAGTACTGACCTACCAGATTGGGCACTAGAGCCTCATTATGAGTATATGGATATGGCTATCGAGGAGGCTAATAAATGTGGCCCAACCACCACTGCTTTTAGCGTAGGAGCTGTCTTAGTAAATGGTACAGAGATATTGTCAACAGGTTATTCAAGAGAGTTACCTGGGAACACACATGCTGAACAGTGTGCTTTGGAAAAGTATTTTGAAAAAACAGGCTTGGAACAAGTTAGAGCTGGGACCATTCTCTATACCACCATGGAACCTTGCTCATTTAGGCTTAGTGGTAATGATCCTTGCGTGGAAAGAATACTGAAACAAAACGGTAACATAGCAACTGTCTTTGTGGGAGTTTTGGAACCAGATACATTCGTTAAGAACAATACAGGCCGTCAAAGTTTGGAAATAAATAATATAAATTATATCCATATTCCGGGCTATGAAGAAAAAGCCAAAACCATTGCATTCAAAGGACATGAATCTAATTAACCCTCAAGATATATACCACTGGAAACTGATCATGTTTACACTATTCAGAATTACTTTTGAAATGTGTCAAAATAGTTATTATTATAACTTCAAACGGTCATCGCTTTGAAATGCCAAATTAAAAAAAAAAATTGAATCAAAACAATCTCAATATATGACTGTCATTTTGAAAATTGTACACATGTTACTAATGTTTACAGAATAAAATTCCATCAGAATATGTCTTCTACACTGTCACCTATAGAAATATCAAAAAGAACCTTTGAGAGTATCAATGAAGATAATGAAACAGTACCTATTTTAGGGACGGATATAAATGCCACAATTGATGTGTCGTCAGAAAATAAAAGAACTAAAATAGAAGAAAATCATGAAGCTGTCGAGCGTCCTATGGCAACTGTAATTAGTGGGAATGAAAAAATTACATTTTATAATGATAGTGAGTCTTTAAAACCTAAGATACCAGAAGGTCCAATATCAATAAGGAAAGATCCGGTATCTGGCAAATACTCATTTCCCAAGATACATAAGGACGAGGTATTAAATGCCAGAATGTTTTTGAAATATTATGGATTGAAGAATTTTTTGGATACTTATCTACCTGAAGAGCTAAATTCTTTGTATGTCTACTATTTGATTCAGTTATTAGGATTTGACATTAAAGATAAAGAACTACTCGCTGTAGTGTACCAATATCTTTCTTCTACTCCAGCAACTGAGTCATCTATTATAATAGACGAATTTAAGGAACCTTTGGAAAAGAAGTTTGCAGTAAAGCTGATAAAGGATTTACAGAAGGCAATCAATAAAGTCTTATCTACGAGGATTCGTTTAACCAATTTCTTCACAATGGAGCATTTTATATCTAAATTACAATCAGCTAATAGGATTCTGGTATTAACAGGTGCCGGTGTGTCTACATCATTAGGGATACCGGATTTTAGATCTTCTGAAGGGTTTTACTCCAAAATTAGAAATTTAGGATTAGATGACCCTCAAGATGTCTTTAATTATGATATCTTCATGCAAGATCCTTCCGTATTTTATAACATAGCTAAAATGATTCTTCCTCCTGAGAATATTTACTCACCATTACATAGTTTTATTAAGATGCTTCAAGATAAAGGTAAATTACTACGAAATTATACACAAAATATTGATAACTTAGAATCATATGCTGGTATCAAGCCCGATAAATTGGTACAATGTCATGGATCATTTGCTACAGCCTCTTGTATAACTTGTCATTGGCAATTACCTGGAGAAAAAATATTTGAAAATATACGAAATCTAGAGTTACCACTTTGCCCATATTGTTATCAAAGGAGGAGACATTTTTTCCCACTTGATACTGAGAGTAATAATGATATGCAAAGCCTTGACAACAACGGTACTATACCTAATTCATCAGTCATTACAGGGGATGCATTAAAATCATATGGAGTACTTAAACCAGACATCACTTTCTTTGGGGAGGCTTTACCTTCTAAATTTCATAAAACCATAAGTGAGGATATCTTAAAATGTGATCTACTTATATGTATTGGGACTAGTTTAAAAGTGGCGCCTGTTTCAGAAATTGTTAATATGGTTCCTGCACACGTTCCTCAAATATTGATAAATAGAGATCCTGTCAAGCATGCAGAGTTTGATTTAGATCTTCTAGGATTCTGTGACGATGTAGCAACGTTAGTTGCCCAAAAAACTGGATGGGATATTCCTCACAAGGATTGGGAGAAATTAAGAAACAAAAAAATAACTTGCACAAATACCGAGAAAGGTGTCTACTCCATTAAAGCAACTACTCAGGGCAATGACAGTTAGAAAATAAAACTTTTAAAGTAATACAATTATATATCGCATATATATTATTTATACAGTATCATTTATTCCAGAGAATAACAATAGACTCCCGAACAACACGGTTAAAAAGCAAAAACATAGAGAGTAGCGTATGTGACATTGTATTACATATAGAAAGAATAAAACAATAACGTTTAACTTTGAAAATGTTCCATATTTATATTAGATAATAAGTAATTTTAGTTAATATTGTCAAGAATACTCTTTATATATCTATTTATATGTCCAGCTAGCAACGAATATTCCCTTTCAATTCCATCCAATTCGTCATTGAAATCTCTTTGTAATTCGTATAGTTGTTTTTCAAGACTTTTTACTTCACCATTTATCATTTCTCGATTGATACGCTCTTCTTCCTCTCTTAATTTGGGTATTATTTCATTTGTGTATTTAAGCTCTAACTCTTTTAGTTTAGCTTCATTCTTATTACTTTGCTCCTGAGTTGTCTTCTCCAAGTTTTCAAAATTATCCCTTTGACTACTCAATTGCTCTTGTAGTATATTCAATTTATAGAGGACTGCTGATGATAAAACATGTTCTAACTTTTCTCGACTAGATAGTAATTGTTGTTTAATTTCAATCAATGCAATCTCTTTTCTATGAGATTCCTGTAAATCTGTGGATATTATTCTAAGTATTTCATATATGTCATCAATCACTCTTTCAAATGATTGTACCGATATTACCAAATTTTCTTGTTTCACTTCAAGGTCTCTAAGAGACGCTTGTTTATTCTTCAGCAGTTGGGACAACTCTCTAATACTTTCCTCTTGCTCTTTAACATCGGTTTCAGCAAATTTTTCTAATTTTGATCTTTTGGATTCTAATTCAACCATTTCATATCCTAACTTTTCCAATTGTTTCAATAGTTGTTGTTTCTCAAATTTATAATTATTATAGTCAATCGAGAGACTCTCCTGTGTCCTAGTTAGTTTCTTCAACTGTGATTCTAATTCTTTATTTTTATTTTCCAATTCTTGTAATTCATTTTGACCATCCTCATCGATATCATTAATATTCCCCGTGTTACTACCAGAAGATAATATGCCACCAAACTGTTCTTCAATATCTTTTGTTTGTTGGAGTAGCAGGTTTCTGTCATCGAATTTTGATCGGAGCTCCTCTAACAGTGATTCCATTTGAGATATGAATTTCTTGCAATCGAACATTCGTTCCTCACGAAATCTTGCATAATTAACAACTGCACTTAATAATCTCCTTGTTCTTTCGAAGTCAGGTTTATTAAGATCAAGCATATTGAAATCCTCAACGCCAATATTCTTGAAGAATAGATAACATGTGTTATTTAAGGATAACATCTGTAATGTTCCGAAAAAAATGGCATCCTCTTCATCCGGTTCTTTTCTGTTGTCATCGAGAAATAGATTATTGGTAGCACCACTAAAACCTTTCAAAATCTGTTCATAAAGTCTTATGACATAACTGGAAGTTGGCTTAGATATATTTTCCTCAGTAGCTAGAGTAAAATCACAGCTTTGTAAACAAAGAACCAATTCTGATATATCTAATAATGGAAATATATCCCTACTCATATTTGCTTCTGGTTTTCATAAGATAAATGAACTTTTCTGTCACCTTCTGCTATTTTCGCGTATTCTTTCACTTATTATCTTTATATTCTTCAAATGTAAACAAAAACAGTTCAATCTCGAAAAAGTTAACGAGCCGTCAAAGATTCGAACGGAAGTTTGGATTTTCTATATATTCTTTTGTTTTTGACACATCCTAAAAATTTCCTTTTCGGGATTTTATTTATGTATTACCTGAAACGGAGATTTCAGTTTTTCCAGGATTTGATTAAAATGAGGAAGTTGCTAAATACTAGCATAACGAATAGATATCTTGATATGGGGACACCCAGGGATACCAGATTAGTTAAAGACTTATTTTAACCTAGGAAACATTGTAGTTTACTTACCCTTTTTCTGACAGATTAGACCATTTGAACCAAGGCAAGTATGACAGTGATGAATGAAGAATCCCCATCAAAATCATCTTTAAATATCCAGCGGCTGTCAGCTATGATTGATTCCCTACACAATGAGTCCAATGATGAAGATTTATTCGATGCAAAGACAAAAGCTGATATGTTACAAAAGAGAAACACTCATAGAATCACTACATCTGATCTGGACGATCTATCAATCCTTCCAACAGGTCCAGGGCAAACTTTGAGTGCCCGTTCAAATTCCAAATCTTCAGATGCTGGAAAAATCCAAGAGGGCATAAGAGTTTCATATCCTGAGGAAGACAAAAATCACATGAAGGACCCTATCAAAAAGGGAAGTACTGGACCTCAACTACCCGAGTTCCCTTCTGAAGAAACGCTAAGAAAATCTAGTTATGGGAAGAGAGCTATCTCAGGCCCTAAGATCGGGCTGGAAGATCGTATAGTTTCACACAAACTACCAATGGAACGTTTAAGCTCTGTGAAATCTGTTGTCAACAAAGAACCAATTACCTTCTCTCGTAATGCGTCTAACGCACAGTCCTTGAAACTTTTCTCCACCCCAACAAGTAAAATGGGCTACAATTCCATCAGTTCTGGTAACATGGCAAGTGAAAGTGGCTCCTCATTTTACCAGCATGATATTGATATGATTATAGGGTTGAACCCTCAAGAAGTATCTTCATATGTTATTTCTAAAAATACAGATGATAACGATAACGATAATAATACCAATACCCAAGTTGACAAGGATGAAAAGTCAGTTTTAGATCAAAAAGTAAATGATGATGTTGATAATATTCTACAACATACAATTGAAAATGATGTAAAAAACTCAGATGCAATCTCTATTATCTCCAGTACAGTGGGCGCCATGAAAGATTTTAATGAGGATATATCTTCTAACGTTATCTCCCCAAGTATAGAAAGAGTCAATAATGAAATTTACCCTATGATACCTCCAAGAAATAAAAACAGACCCAAATCAAAGGTATTTCTGAAAAGTAACGATGAAGAAGACGATTCACTGCTTGAATATGGGAATGATACCTTAGATTCAAAATTGGATAATAACAAAGAAGAAATAGTACCACAACCAATAACTGGAGAATTAGGAGTAACTGAACAGAATAAACATCAATCTATAATATCTACAGCCACTACAATGTACCCAGAAAGCTATTACTCTGCAGTGGGATTCCCAGAGGGACAACTAGGTGACATAGATAAGAAAAGTAGAACAGTTAATCCGTTACAAGTTGAACTTAACGATGGAGATAGTACAAAAGGAAAGGCTCACCAACAAGAAGAGTCTTACCTGAGCAGGCCATTGCCTACTGTACCAGATACCTCCAACTTAACTAGAGATACGACATTAAAGTTACTGCCTGCTGATAACTTACAAAAGGTCGCACAAAGTTTTCAAGAAGATGAACAGATAATCAATGATCTAGAAATATCAAACATCTCCAAATCTACAAAGAAGAAAAAGAACAAGAAAGATAAAATAAGTTCTCTAAAAACTTTTGATGCTCAAACAATAGGACAATTACTGAACGTGACTCAAGGTACCATGGTAGGTTCTGAATTTGCAGAATTAGGTATTGGGATGAATGAGAAAAAGTTATTAGAAAAATTAGTTGATGCTTTGTCTAGGCTTACTGCTGATATGATACTAGACCCAGAACGTTACGAAGAAGGGCTAAAACGTTTAGAGAAAGCAATTAGATCCTTAGAAGGGTTTTAGCGTACTCTATTAATTTATCGCTTGGTTGAATGGGTAGTAAACATTAGGATATCTTTTAATAAATCAATGAATTATATAAAAAAATGGACAAAATAAATGAAGTTTGTATTCTTAGTTTGTGAGAAAAGAAAATTACCTATAGATTTTTACTTACCATTTTGAGACTCCTTTTCATAACGGCTCCAGAACCAGTCTGCTTTTGTTGGTAGAAGGTATTTTGAGTCAGGGAATTTATCTTTATCGTTCTCATTCAGAAAAGTAAGTCCATTAAAAGCTGGGGCAATTTCAAAATTAGAAGCAACCAACATTGATTTTATAATATCTTTACTTGTGTTGAAGAAGATATTATGTAAAGTGTTTACCTTTTCTTCAGTTAAAGAGGTCTTAATTTTTACCTTTATCTCTTTCTGATATTCTGATAATAGGTCAGAGGACTTATCTGTAATGTTCCTAGTTTGTGAATGTGTGATACTAGTTGTTTTCAATTTTTTTGCTTCCAAAGAGTTATTGCTCATATCTTCTCTTTTTGGTTTTGATGATATTTTCTTATCACCAAATTTCTTAGCTTCAGCCTTTTCTTGTATTGTTGGGGTTGACATATTGGTTTATTTTATTTGGGGTGTATAGTGAATGTTGGAGCTTAATTTTCTCTTGTTTTTCTTTTTCAAACTATTACCACTTTGAAGGCTGTGGGTTATCATTGCTGACAGGTTGGGCATTCATGAAATATTGTGAATAACATTTTAGATAAATATCATTTCTTTGTGACGCCTCCTCAAGCTTATTTCCTAATCCGGAAAGAGATATGACAAACCAAGAAGCACTGACACTAATATATAAAATGGTTTAATCTGTATTATTTTGTTACATATTCCAAATACATATTACTTTTATCCATGAGAACATATTTTGTTAGCTATACAGTACGCTGTTTCTTTATGAAAAAATGTACTTCTAATACTACAAGCATAGAGGACTCATGATGAGATATTCAATTAGAAATATTTATTTACAAGATTTAAATGTTTCAGATACTTTAAAAAAGCAGATATTAGTTTCAAAACTTATCCAAGTCGGGCATTCTTAATATTTGTTTTTCCTTATTAACAGCAAACTCTTGTAATGCTTTGAGAACTCTTGAACCTTCCCAGCGCTTTGGTAAAGCACTAACTTTAAAATTCTTGGTAGCCCAGTAATATATATCCCAATCTAATTCATCCAATAAACTATCATATTCTTTCAGCTCTTCCATATCCATCGACTTTAGATATTTTGCTGCAAACCCAGATAACAACAAATCTGTTTCTAATATACCTCTTTTACGAGATTGATATATTAATCTTGATCTCATCTTTTCTATACCTTCATTTGATCTTTTAAGGGGTGGTATCCTGAGAGCCTTTTCGACATATTCTTCTTGCTTCAAAACTGCACTTATCGATGAGAATGATCTCCTTTCAATCACAGTGGAGGATGCAGCTCTTTTTAATACTGGCAATATATTTCTTCCAAATTTATAATATACCATTTTTACTTTCCTTCCTGTGACAATGCTCCAACTCAATCAATACTGACTTTCCCTTCCAATTTCTTCTGCTGCAATTATTTTTTTCCTTATAATATCGCTATTGAAATTGTTAGTTCAAGAACTTGTAACGAGCCTTTGAACGTTTTACTAGATTGCCACTGATTCAGTTAAATGGTTAATCACTAGATGGGCTTAAGCAAGTATGGTGTAAGCATACAGGTATGCTTAGTTGAGACAGCAAGAGAGAAAAGAGTCGCATGGGATCTTTCGAGAGTCTGCATCTTTAATGATAAGTGGATAGGTAAAACTGGCACTTTTACGAATAGTACATGCTTTGAAATACAGAAGAGCACAATTCCATGCTTCAGTGCATAAATAGGCCTGGCATGAATCTCCTTACCTGTCTCTCGATGTAAATATTCTGGCAATGGACTTACTGCTCATATCAAAAGTCACACCATTTGAGGGCACATTGATAGTTTTTCTAGGGCACTTTTTTACAAAATGAAAATATAAGGTCTCCAGCTCGTGAATTTAAACTTTTCACAATAACTTCGAACTTACTAATGGCACAATACAAGTATACAAACCAAGTATAGTTAAGCCTATTATATCATTTATCGATATAATACACTGTTAGTTACAATATAGAAATGTCTGAGCATATAGCTGAAACTTTGTCGCTAGGGAGTTCCTTATCCTTTCTTCCAAAGAAAGTGGTGCCTGGTCATTTTAAAGGAATGGAGTTGATCATAACAGATTCGCGAATATTAACTAATAAGGACAATTTGAATTACAGTGCTGTTGAGAAGGACAGCTTTTTATCAAGATCTCAAAAGCAGCAGAAAAAGAAAGATATAATTGAAATGGCTACCGTTTTTTATCAAACAAATACTCGCTACAATAATAGCCTAAACAAAAAGTTGTCAATAGCAGCAGTTGCTAGATATTTTGGTATTCCGAGACAATCTTTTAATGACCATCTAAGGGGAACACATTTGAATTCCGCAGTTCATGGATATGCAAGTAAATCTCTATTAAATAATTCAGATATCAGTTTTATTCGAAATATAATATTTGAATTAAAAAAGGAAAATTTATCTTCTAAACAGAGTAGTAGTGGCAACCAAATAACAATATCCGATAAGCATTTAAAAGGGCTGATAGAATTAGTTTTACTACAAAAGTCGCTTACAACAGAAGAGAGAGACGCTTTGAAACATGAAATAGATTTACAAAGGAATAGTACTTTTTTATCAACATTAGATACCGACAGTAACAATAAGTTACATTATCTACAGTTTCTTCTACAATTCTTTACTAAGGGAGAATCAACGATAGAGATGATAAATTTAGACGAGCTTGATGCCATTTTTGAAGAATACAAGAATTTTAAACGAAAGATTTCAAATATTTCTGATAATCAGGATATTATAATCAAAACTGTGAGTAGAAAAACTGTCAATCGTGCAAGGAAGAGAATAGGGATACTTTGTGCCCAAAGTAAAACTAAAATCACTATGGATGGAAATGGTGGAAAAATCGATAATTTGATGGCAATTCATTCCGGGCTAGTAACCTTATCTAACAATAATGATTTGAATGGAATAAATTTTAACAACAGTGATTACACGGCACGAACTACTATCCCACCTCTGTCAACATATAATAATAATAATATAGATGATATAATGTCATTATTCATACGGATGGAGAATATTTTGAAAGATGGTACTTTTGAAGGTAATTGTTATCCACAAATTAAGCAATATCGAAAATTAGCTTTTGAAGCTATAAATCATCTAACTGTACCTCGAAAGACTTGCGAGCTCTTACAAGACCAAATTCAACTCCTAACAGAATTAATCCTAAAACTAGCATTTGATTATGGTGTATTATTTCGAGGAAGAAATGATAAAAGAAGTATGGAGGATGAATGTGAGGAACACCCTAATAGGCTTCCTATTGATAAATCAAAGAAACCTAAAACTATGTAACAGACAGTTAATATTATATAGTTACATGTTATTACTAATCATCTAACCACGCATCTTCATTATTTAGAGGGGACATAGATATTATTTTTTGTTCAATAGATGGTAGGATATTATTAATTTCGTTAGTCTTTTGAAATACGCATAATTTCATCATAGGGAAACAATTTCCTCGCAAATACCCTAGGTTAATTAAACTTTCTAGTATATTCTCAGCTGTAACTCCACTATGTATACCGTTGTATATCGTTATATGAGCATTGCTAGGATAGCTAATAGACTCATCATTGCCAGTAGAGATAGTTAGATATCTCTGCAATGCATCATATGGTAACCTATTCGACTGTTGGCTGATAGACCAATTCAAGATCAAGCTTCGAACTAAGTATCTATACGCTATCATGGGCAGTTTTTCTAATAAAAGAATAAACAAATGCCTATTACGAAGCTCCTTTTCATGATTCTGTAGCCATTGGTTCATCCCTTTGATATGTCCTGTTCGAATATATCTACTCAATTCCCAATATTCTTCAGCAATAGTCTGATCAAGTAGCTGTATCACTCCAAATTTAGGTAATTTGCCCATTATCAGACTAATAGGAATTAAATAACGTAATACTCTAATCAAGTTCCTCTTAAGTGAAGGAATATTGCTTATATTGTTAACGCTATTTGAAGAAACAAGCATATTAAATGCATTATTTAGTTGTACAAAAGCATTAGTAATTCTTGAATTTAGTAAATAATATTTTCCTAATAAATACCTGTACTCAATCTGTTCTTTAATAGGATAATTACTAAATGAATCGATAGAACTTTTAGGTCTAAAATTTTTGAAAATATTTGAACATAACTGAGGGGAATCTATCTTAAAGTATATGTTATTCAATTTATTCACTAAGTATAGCAGAATACGTTGCTTACTTTGTTTTGTGATGACAGTAGAAGAGTCATCATCTATAGATTTATTTTGCTTTATACTGTTGAACAATTTGGATATGATTGAAGATGTATGTGATAAAAATTGATATTTCCTAGTTTTCAAAGTGACGTATTGTTTATCCAATGATGTGGAAATTGGAACTATCAGCTCAGTGGTTTCTACATAGAGATCTATCAATCCTTCAATTGGATACTGTTCATTCAGTAAACAGTTGTTTAAATCAGAGTAGTATTGAAAGATGATATCACAGTTTTTCCAAGTGGACCAAGGATCAACATCTCTACAAAGCTTCAGAAAAGATAATAAAAGCATATTAAATCTAGTCCATCTTCCCTTATGAAACTTCTTAGCATCAACCAACGAATCTAAGCTTTTATTATCTGACTCAATTGAATCACTATGTAATTCTTTTTGTAAGGCAGCAATTCTTGAGCCATTCTTCTCTAGATCAATGGACAAGACATTGTAATGGCCATGAGAAATATCTTGAAAAAACAACGACAATGAATAATCCATCACTGTTCTATGTAATCATGGTATATATCTTTATAATTGTTATATATCTTTGCTTTTTCCTAATGAAACCTTTTCATTAATATTTTTTTTTTCAAAATATGCGATGGCCTTTAATGAAGAAAGGTTAAATAGTTTGTATTTGAGCAAGTTATTATAGATGACTGAAATTGAATCAAATAGTAAGAAAGGTGACAGTAGATATACTGTTTAATCAAGATAGGTATACATATGGAGAATAGCGAAGCTGCTAGAAAAGATAGAAGAAAGCAACAGAAGAAGAGTGGTCGTAGCAGAGGAGGGAAGGCTACCAATAACCAGAATCCAGCAAGTAATGGAAACAAAGGCTCTGTAATCAAGAAGACTAATGATGAAGAAAAGAATATGAAAATAAAGTTAAATAAACAATCATTTGCGAAGAGACCATATAAGAACAAAAAAAGTGGAAGTAAACGTCATAGGGATCGTAATAAGACTATGGAAAATGAAGGATTTAAACTAGTTGCAAGATTATTACCTCCAAATTTAACCGAGGAGCAGTTTTATCTTACATTGGAGAAAGAATTACCGGAGAAACTTGATAAGTATGGAATTCTCTATAAATATTATGTGAAGGGTCGCTATTCAAACAAACTTTTTAAAGAACCAACATATTCGAGAGCATATTTTACGTTTCAAACCATGGAACAATTGAAAGTATTTGGGACCAGTATTCAGAGAGTAGTATTTGTTGATGACAAGGATAATGCTACTACAGCTAATTTAAGAGTATCTCCTTATGTTAAGAAAAGTGTCGCTAATAATAAACCTTCCAATACTGGGAAAGTCATCGAAGGCTCTATAACCAACGATGGACTATTTAAGATATTTTTGAAATCTAGTATGCTGATGAAAGATGAAGATAAATCTGCTTACTTATTGAATGATTTTAGTCTTTTTAAGTCTTTAGAAAAGGAAATGATGAAACAGAAAGAGGTGGAGAAGGCTATTGATAAGAGAACTGAGCGTGCTTTAGTTGAATTAGCTGGAAGTATCAAGAAGAATAAAGAGAAATCGAGCAAAAAGAACAAAAAAGTAAATGATGATGATTCTCAAAAGAAAAAGAAGAAAGCTAGTAAAAATAAGAAGAATAAACAAGCTAAGAATAAAGTCAAGGAACAGGATAAAAAAGATTCCTCTTCTTCCACAATTGAAAAGGCTAAGAAAGAAAATGTTGTTATTTTAGAGGCGGCTGGTAAGAAAGAACTACAGAAAAGGAAAAAATTGCAATTGAAGAAAGAAAATGAATCAAATAAAAATACTCAATTCTCAAAGAATATAAAAGCTGACATTGCTAGTTCAAACACTTCACCGTCTGTGGTTGTAAAACCAAAGATCCTTCTAAAAAATAAGGATAAGGTGGAACCGACTAATCCATAAGGTGCTTTCATTGTTTTTTCTTCCTGCAAGAGACTCGAACTGCAATCATTTTCAATGTAGCATTACAATAGTATGGATAAGCATAACCAGAATGAAGTATACATTCGTTCTTCTTATGTAAAAGTGAAATGAGCCATACTGCATCCTTTTTTGGAATGATTGTTAAAGGCTCCGATACCATTTAAATCAAGAAAGATCTTTTATAATCTCAAATTATCTTCAAAATAGTGAGAATTACAACGGCAATTGTATGAAACTGGTTTCTTTATGTAATAATAATTTATATATAATAAAGTTCATATATATGCATTTATATATTAGAATCGGAACTTTCATCAGTGAAATCTGAGGAGTAATCAGACTCGTCCTCTTCATCATCTGTATCATAAATGGTCTCATTCCAGTGGCACTTAACCAATGTCATTCCCCATATTTGATCTTTAGTCATCAGCCAATCTGCTAATTCGTCAATATGTGTAACCAATACCGTTAAGCTGTGAGATATGGACCAACAATCTTGAGTTAACTCTAGAGATTTAACTTTCCGGTAATCATTTAAATGTTTCCTAAAGGTACTCCTACAAAGTTTTCCTAGATCTGTATCAGGCTTCACAAAATAGTACTGTATCCGTATATATGTCAATACCAATGCCACAATATATTTATTATCAAAAGTGCTCTCTTCATCAACCTCTAGTACTTTCATTAATTGCTCTATGGTTGGCCTTATTTCTACTAATTTCATTAGTATACATTTGAATTCTACACCACCAACGATATGTGCACTATTCACAGATGTACCCTTCAGAGTCCCTAAATCTCTAATGATAATTTTGCATAACTGTATTATTGTGTTACCTCTTAGGGATGCATTGCTAAGGTTTACTTTATAATAAATACTTTTATGAACTTTGTCTCTTGTTAGTCTCGGTATAGCCAGTGAGACCGACTGATTATTCAATTGCTTATTGGAGATTAAAGACTCGATATGAAACTCGTTAGCCATCACATTATTTTGCTTTAAGTATCTGAAGTAACTTAACGCAATGGCCTTGCAACTAACAGTTTGAGTTTCTTTTAATAAGTTTCAAGCTCATACTGAAATCGGGTCATATAATACGAAGAATTAAGCATCATTAGTTTTGGCGACATCTGGCTGCTTATAACCAATGGACAAAGTATAAATGACAGTATCAAGGGTATTGGAAGGTCTATGAAAGCTGTAGCCAATGTTACTACCTTCATATAAACAGCTTTTCATTTATTTCTGAAGCGATGGCACTTCGACATATATTTTTAACAGGTTGTATGCTCTCTTAGAAAAATCTTCAGTAAAATCATAACTTCCCTTTCTTTGGAGCCATCTCAATATACCACCATCGAATTACCGTCTCTATCCTACAAGTAGCTACCATATTCCATATAGTGTCTATGATATCATTCTGTTGTTCAATGGTAAAATTTGATGTTACAATTTCTTCCCTTATATTAGAAAGCCATTGAGTAATAATTGTGCCAGTAAAGTAAGGTAATTCGTAGACTAAGCATTTAAGAATAGTCTTTCTTTCTTTATTTAGAGATTTTGGGAGGTTGAGATATTTTGAATAAAGCACCTGTAGCGATGCCCTTGTTATATCAGCATCCAGTTTCGATAGTTGCGGTATTAATGGAGATATATTCTGAAATATCCATAATATCTGCGTATCATTTAGCTTCTTGTCTATATACTGATCCAATGACGTTGATGTATATCTTAAAATGTAGTTTAACTGCCACTTTTGCAATGTTTTATTTTCGGGGCTTGGGGCTAATAATGAGAGTATCAATAAATGACTAGTTTCTCTGATATCGTTATCTTGATCATCAATATAAATTGCCATAATAGGTTCAGTTATATTCGTAATAAAGTGCAAGTCTCTCCTCGTGTAGTGCGAGGTTTTATGTAGAAATTCTAAAAGAAATAATACTCTTGCGTCATTAATTTTATTAGGGTATTTGGAAGAGGTATCGATATTACTTCTCATATAATAAGCTAGTTTGTAATGATTAGAACAATCTGTTGAAAATTTGGAGTTTTCAGTACATATTCCCAATGTAGATATTTCGAAGACAAACTCATACGAGTGAAATCCGGCTGATCCAAAATCTCTGGTAATAAAATGCAAATGAAATAATGTCTTCAATATTAGTGTGTGTACTTCATTAGGTATTTGAATATTTAAAGTTTCCAAACAACCTTTTAGTACTAGGAAAATTGTTAATATGACGTTTGAATAATAGCCTGTACTATAACTCTTGTTTGGCATATTACTATAATATTCTCTCGTTGAGAGATCTTTACTACATTCAGCTATTTCATTTATTATATGTATCACCTGTTCAACTTGACATCGTAATAAAGATATTTGTAGTAAATTTGCAATGCGATTGATGTGATTTGCCTTGAATTCATCTTCTATTCTATTTAATTGACCTCTTTTAACATATGCCTTTATTACGTTAATGGAAAAGTGAGATATCAAACTCCAGGGGATGTCATACCTTGATTTTAAATCTGATTCTGTAACTATCATTGAGTACAGTTGCGTTAATATCGGACCAGCTAAGCCATTGTTAGAATTTTTATTAATGAACCCTAACCATATTGGTAAAGCATACTGATTTCTCCATTTATCATATAACTGAATAACATTCCCACTCTCATCTATAAATAGATTCTTTTGAAGATTTAGAAACAGAGATCTTGTGCTTAACATCCCTACTAAGATTGCCAATTTAGGGATGGTCCAATTCTTGCTATTACTTATAGTATAATCCAGCATATTGTAGAATGAAGATATTGTAATTACAGGCTCAGATATCTGTAGTTTCCATTGTAGTACAGATCTCCCCATCTCAAATAACTTCAATGTATCATAAGTGTTCCATATTGGAGCATCAAACATGTTCTGGATCAGATGAATTAACATCTCGGGACTTCTGGTTCTTGGAACGTAATAAACCAGGTTATTCACCATAGCGGGTATCGAATCTTGCAATTTCTTGTCATTACTATTGTTCAGCAGACCAATTAGATACCCAATCTCACTATCTCCCATCCTCTTCAGTTCGATCTCTTGTATTTGAAATAGTATCCTTATTCGATGGTTTTAACCTGTTTAAGTTAATTTCGCTCTTTCAATTAAATTCGCACTGATTGAAAAGGATTAAATGTTGGGTTAGATTATAAGATCCACAATAGTATTTCATGTTAAAATTGTATATCACCTTCAGGTAATATATTATCTACTCAAATACCAATTGGAAGTATCCAATATGTCTATAGAAGCACCTGTGGGTTTACTTAAATACCCTATAACGAAATTCTGTATGATAACTACAGCTGCAATACCTTTAATTGCATCTATTACCAATTTCAAATACTTATTTCTAGCATTCTATGATCCGTTCATAGTCGAATATAAGCAATACTATAGATTATTAACATTTCAACTATGTGCAGTAAATGAAAGTGATGTGGTATTACTGATTCTAATATGGTATCAATTACGACATCTGGAGAGATTATTGGGTTCCCAGAAGTACTTATTATTCATTTTAATAACATATCTTTATACCACCACTGGATTAGTCGTATTAAATTTAGCTATGAACATGTTTTTACCTTGGCAGATATGGAATAGATTCCCCACTGGGGCACTCCCTATCATAATGGCATTATTTCATTTCTACAAAGAACATACACCTCAAATATATGAATTTACAGTTGTATTAGTACCATCATGGGGCACCAAACCGAACAAGAGAGAATTTAAATGGACTTTGAATGATCAATTCTTCATTAATGCATTGGTATTACTATTACTACTAAATCAAGGTATGGTGGGTATATGTTGTGGATTTATCAGCTGGATATGTGGTATATTCATAGATAGGAAACTATTAGTAGATGTAGACCATCTAAGGCTACCATTTCTCCACACATTGCTAAATAACCATGATCCATTTAATAACTATGGAACCACTAGACACACAGTCAATGAACAAGAAAGTTTGGACACAACACATTTAATGGCGAACAACGAAGAAGACTCGACAGAGCAGGAATTACTGGAGCCAGAAGAAGAGATTATCCAAGACGAACCACAACGTTCTTTAGGCGTACAATTTCTTGATACGTTTAGAAGATAAAAAATGGCCAACGCAACATAGAAAAAAGAGAACAGGATCCAACTTTCACAGATCGAAAGAGAACTAGGGATTCCACATGCGAGAATGGCACCCCCAGAGGGTCCATCTGCTGGGATATCATTGCTTAGTTGAATAACAAGAGTTTCTTCAAGTGAATCGTTTAAAAATTAAACGATGGTGAAAAATCATGGAAAAAAAAGTTGCGATGATGAGAAAGTAAGTAAGCAATGAACAAAAGATTGTGTATAAGCCTAGACTATTTTTTGCTCATGTTAGTTAGTGAAATACGTATTGTGGCTTATTCTGTTTTTAAAATACATACGGTAGGTACGAATTAGTTAGTGCTTTTATTTTTTTCAAGTTTTAGTGCATTGGATCAAAAGATACCTTAAAATAGAAACTATTGGGTTTGAAGATTTACATTTAATCCACACTTTTAATTACTGGTTATACGTATTCTGTTACACAGTGGGATGTCAAATCATCTAGTGGAAAATGACTTAGCGTTCTCTCATGTACCGAAGGTACAGCTTCATGTGCGTGATTTATCAATTATTGCATCAAAGACAAATAAAACCCTTGTGGATTCATTTTCCATGGATTTACCCAGTGGGTCTGTTATGGCTGTCATGGGTGGATCTGGATCTGGTAAAACAACTTTACTGAACGTGCTGGCTTCTAAAATTAGTGGTGGATTAAAAACTACTGGTACTATAAAATATGCTTTAGAAGATGACAGTAATGAGGCACAACATGTATCCATGTCATATTTACCTCAACATGATGTATTATCACCACGTCTGACTTGTAGAGAAACTTTACGTTATGCAGCTGACTTGAAATTAGATAAGACGAAACAAGAGAAGGAAACGATTGTAACCCAATTGATTAATGAACTAGGTTTAAAGGATTGTGCAGATACTTTGGTAGGTGATAATAAACACAGAGGTTTATCTGGTGGTGAAAAGAGAAGATTGAGTATGGGTACTCAAATGGTGGCTAATCCATCTATCATGTTTTTAGATGAACCAACTACTGGTCTAGATGCATACTCTGCTTATTTAGTCATCAAGACGATTAAAAAACTAGCTAAAGAAGATGGAAGAATATTTATCATGTCTATTCATCAGCCAAGATCTGATATTTTATTTTTATTGGATCAAGTTTGTATATTATCCAAAGGGAATATTGTCTATTGTAATCAAATGGACCGTATTATTCCCTATTTTGAAGATATTGGTTATAAAGTTCCACCTATGGTTAACCCAGCAGATTTTTTTATTGACCTAGCGAGTGTTGATAGCAGATCTGATAATATACAGAGAATAACGGAAGCCAGATTAAGTTCATTGATACTGAGCTGGAAAGGTTATGAAAAGAACTCTATAAAATTTCAATCTTTAGAAAATTTGAAGGAAATACAGGTTGAAAATATGAATACACAATTACCGTATACCAAACAAGTTTACTTCTTGACTAAGAGAAATTTTAAACTAAATTCAAGCGATTACGTTACACTTATATCTACATTCATGGAACCCTTAATCATGGGAACAATTATAGGATGGATATACTATAAACCTGATAAAACAACCTTAAGTGGATTGAGAACTACTTCTGCATGCCTTTACGCTTCTGTCATTTTGCAGTGCTACCTTTATTTATTATTTGACACATATCGTTTATGTGAACAAGATATTGCATTATTTGATCGTGAAAGAAGTGAAGGCTCCGTCTCTCCTATTGCATTCTTTACAGCTAGAAAATTATCATTATTTCTAAGTGATGACATAATAATGATCTTAACCTTTACTACAATCACATATTTCATGTTTGGTTTAGAGGCAAATGCAGATAAATTTTTTACACAATTTGCTGTCAATTTTTTTGCACAGTTGTCTTGCTCTGGTTTATCAATGTTATCAGTTGCTGTATCTAGAGATTTCTCAAAAGCTTCTTTAGTTGGTAATTTAACTTTCACTGTTTTGTCCATGGGATGTGGATTCTTTGTTAATTCTAGAACTATGCCTGTTTATGTTCGTTGGACAAAATATATTGCATTTACATGGTACGGTTTTGGAGCTTTATTATCAAACACATTTACTGATGCCTATTGTTACGGAGATGATCTCACTTCATGTATGGGTAACCAAATAATAGAGAACTTTGGTTTCCAACGACATTGGAAAACAATACCTTTAGTAGTTTTATTTTGTTGGAGTATTGGTTATCTCTCGGTAGCTTTATTAGTTCTTTATTTACACAAAGTAGATATTTCTTTGCAAAATGAAATAAAATCCAAGAAGAAGACAGAAAATAAGTTGGCGGCATCTAATTCATCTAATGAATTATACCCTCAGGTATCACAAGTAGTTTACACAGATAAGGATTTAGAATCTAGCATTAGTACAGGACATGATATCACAATTACATTAAAAGATATCGATTTGCAAGTTGATTACTTGCGAGTTAAAAACGATTGGAAGCATGGATGGCTTTATAGGGAAAAGAAGGAAATACTTAACAACATAAGTGCAGATTTCAAGCCTGGTATGATCAATGCTATTATGGGCCCCTCCGGTTCTGGTAAATCTACTTTGTTAAATCTCATCTCTGGTAGGATCAAGAATTCGATCTTTGCCAAATTTACAAGATCAGGAGAAATTATGTTTAATGGTATCGAAGTTTCTGAATACATGTTCAAGAATATATGTTCATATGTTTCACAAGATGATGACCATCTTTTAGCTAAGTTAACAGTTAGAGAGACATTTAAATTTGCTGCTGCTTTACGTCTACACGAGCTAACTGGTGAGGAAAGGGAAAATAAAACTTCAGAATTAATTAGAGCCCTTGGTCTGAAGCATTGTGAAAATACTATTATTGGGAATGAATTTATTAAAGGGATCAGTGGAGGTGAAAAGAGAAGAGTCACAATGGGGATACAATTACTAAGTGATCCTCCTATTCTTTTGCTAGATGAACCAACGTCTGGTTTGGATAGTTTCACTTCCTCTACAATCTTAGAAATCTTAGAAAAAATGTGCATAGAATATGGAAAGACTATAATAATTACTATTCATCAGCCTAGATCTGAATTGTTTAAAAGATTTGGTAATATTCTTTTATTAGCAAAATCTGGGAGAACAGTATTCAACGGATCTCCCGATCAAATGATAACATATTTTGAGGATTTAGGTTTTAAGTGTCCGGAACTAACAAATATAGCTGATTTCTTCTTAGATTTGATATCAGTTAATAGTCAAAATGAACAAAATGAGAAGGTATCAAAAGAAAGGGTTGATTATATATTATCAGAATGGAAAAGAAAATATTTGGAAGATTCTTCTAGAGGACAGCCTCCATTAGAAAAACTAGAAATGACAAAGGAATCATTCGATCTAGAGTATAAAGATTGCATTAGAAAGCCATGCAATCCATTACTGGCCTATTATGTTAATGTGGAGAGGCAGTTTATAACAACCAGGAGAAACTTCGATTCATTGATGGCAAGAGTAGCGCAGACACCAGGGTTAGGTGCTATCTTTGCATTATATTTTGCACCTTTGAAACATGACTACACTAGTGTTGGTAACAGATTGGGTCTTGCTCAAGAATCTACTGCATTATATTTTGTTGGTATGTTGGGTAATCTAGCATGTTATCCTATTGAAAGAGATTATTTCTATAAGGAATACGAGGACGGTGTTTATGATATCGGACCTTTCTTCCTTGCCTACATGACGTTAGAAATCCCACTAACTGCGCTGGCATCTGTTCTGTATGCTGTTTTCACTGTTTTAGCATGTGGATTGCCAAGAACAGCTGGTAATTTTTTCGCTACTGTATACTGTGCATTTCTAGTTGTCTTCTGTGGGGAGGCTCTCGGTATTATGACGAACACCTTCTTTGAAAGACCTGGATTTGTGGTTAATTGTATCTCTATCATTTTATCTATCGGTACTCAAATGTCTGGACTAATGTCATTAAACATGCCCAGAGTACTGAAGGGAGTGAATTACCTCAATCCCCTAGGATACACATCGTTAATCCTCATCAATCTGGCGTTCCCATCACAATTGAAGCTGACCTGCGAAGATGGTGGACGGAACCCGGACGGCACCTGTGAGTTCTCCAACGGAAGAGACGTCCTGGAATCGTACAATCTGGTCACGAACACCAGCAAATACCTGGGCATCGTCATATGTGTCGCCATCATCTACAGACTACTGGCCTTCTGTACTGTCAAAGCAAAACTTCAATGGATTAAATGGTGATACTTCGTGTTCTGTGATAGAAATAGCGCTTTGAAAAATTTTGCGATGAGCTAAAGTTTTGAAAAGTTTTCTACTATCAGAGATAAGTACTAGTTATTGATAGATTTCAAATGTATAGTTGTAATATTAGATAGTTTATATTTATTTTACTCAGGCAGGATAAACTATATTAAAAACAGAGATAGAAATATTATTAGCGTTATGTCTTCCATTCACAAAGCATTAGCCGGTAAAGGCAAAGAAGCAAAGAGTGCTCCAAAACATACCGATAAACAATTTATGAATAAGCAACGTGTTTTAGTAACATCAAGTAGAGGTGTTAATTTTAGACATCGTCATTTAATTCAAGATTTAAATTCTTTATTACCACACTCCAGAAAGGAACCAAAACTTGACAGTAAGAAAGATTTACAACAATTAAATGAAATTGCTGAATTATACAATTGTAACAATATCCTATTCTTTGAAGCTAGAAAGCATCAAGATTTATACATGTGGTTATCCAAACCTCCAAATGGGCCAACTATCAAATTTTACATTCAAAACTTACATACTATGGATGAATTAAACTTCACAGGTAATTGTTTGAAAGGTTCTCGTCCAGTTCTTTCATTTGACTCAAGATTTGACTCGGAACCACATTATAAATTAATCAAAGAAATGTTAACTCATAATTTTGGTGTCCCCCCAACTGCAAGAAAGATTAAACCATTTATTGATCATGTTATGTCTTTCAGTATAGTAGATGATAAAATATGGGTAAGAACTTATGAAATCTCTAATGCCGCTAGAAACAAAGATGAATATGAAGAAACTGAAGATTTATCATTGGTTGAAATTGGTCCAAGATTCGTAATGAGCGTCATCTTAATATTAGAAGGTTCATTTGGTGGGCCAAAGATCTATGAAAACAAGCAATATGTTTCTCCAAATGTTGTTAGAGCTCAAATGAAGCAACAAGCAGCTATGGAAGCTAAAGCAAGAGCAGATGCCGCTGTTCAAAGAAAGATAAGAAAGAGAGAAAATGTTCTTGCTGCAGACCCATTATCTAACGATGTATTGTTTAAGAACTAGATTTGTGTTCGTATGAAGTAATCATAGCTTTTCATATACTACTTTGTCATCTTAAGTAAATAACTGTATAATATATCTCATAAATCATGCAACTTTTGAAATTTTAAAACAAAAGAATTATTAAAGATATTGATCAAATTAAACTATGCTTTTCATTACTTTTTATATTAATATTTAATATATATTAATTTTGTTTGCATTATAACTAGTCATTGGGTAGGTATCCATTCTACAGAACCTACTTTTCTTCTCTATTTTTGTGACAAATTGTAAATCTATCTCAATTATTTAGCTTCAAGATGTTTCTCGAGGTATTCTTTTATAAACTTCTCCTCATCTTTATTATCACTTTTGATTTCGATTGTTTTTGGTTCCTTGGCCTTGAAAGGATTAGGAACAACCACTAAACCAACCAAACTAAGTGTGGCTACTGCTAATTGATGTGGTTGAAATGTTCTACCCATTATTTTGTATGCACCACTCATTTTTAATGTATTTAATTTCTAATTATTGTAGCTAATGATTATACCTTGATGATATTCACCACTTCAACTTCCAATCCTCATTGTTAAATAGTAGATAGTACAATACAAACTAATTCCTCTAAAATCCTTTTAGTTATATTTCTCGGTAAATAATTAACTCCGCGAATTGGCCAATCATAAGTAACAATAAAAAAATATGTTTGTTAAACGTATATAATAGTAATAAAAGAATATATCGTATTATTTATGGTTCATCTTGTAAGCACTCAAGGAGTTATGGATTCTACTCACTATCTCATTACATTCTCTTGCTGAAACAGCTTCAAAATAGTATTTTTTCACATCGCTTTGACCACGTTGAACATAAATCTTGAAGTACTCAGGTACTCGCTTTGATTTTTTTACTAAGAGAACTTGATTAATATGGAAAGATTTCGTTTTAATATTCTCATGCCAATGCATCTTACCCTCTGGTGGAACTATATATACGTAATCACCATCTAGGGCTAACGTCCTTTCATGTTTATTAATTAATGACATTTGTTGTCTACGCCAGACTTTATACTTATGATATGCACCCGTGAGTAAATCTTGAAAGTTGTTTTCGAGAGAGCCATCTGAATCAGGGTAGTCGTTATATGAGGGACGACTTTGATGATTGAATGCTCCATGTAAAGATGATTTCGAAGAGTTCTTGGTCTTGAAGAAACCACTTCCACCTGTACCCACAGCACTAGAATTACTAGAATATGATGATTGTTTAGAGAGACCCAATTTATACTTGGCAGAAGTCTTCCTAACTTTTGAAGTAGGTTTTAATTCAGGTGGATCATATATTTTCTTGAACGATTTAGGTTTCAAATACGCATTATCTTGCTCTAGTGTTAATGGAGTTAAGTCATTACTTTGAATAGTAGGTAAAGTAGGCTTTTTGATATCAGGTTTCATTTTTTCCAGTTGTAACTCCCTTGCTTCCTTCTTTGATATTATTTCTACCTTATAATTACCATCCAATCTTAATATAGTATCATTCAGATCCAGAAGATAATTTTTACCGACTAATTTCAATGAATATTCATTTGGATCCATATTTTTCATTCGACAATATTTGACAAGAATATCATTAACACTTCCAGTAACACGAACATTGATTGTAGTGAAATTGAATTTGGGATTAACATTAGGATAAAGGAATACAGTTATGTCAATAATTTTCGAGTCTTTATCATTCGTATCGGAATCATCATTATTGCCAATAATAGGCTTATAGAAACTTAATTGGTTGATGGCACCTTCCTTGTGCTCACCACTCTTGTTTTCGTTCTTAATTATATCAAGTTTATAATTTCCAATCATATCACCATTAAGATCATAAGGTATAGGTGTCTCAGTTTGATTTTTAATCCTTTCTTTTGGATCTGCCTTACAAAGAACAACTTCATTATCAGACATAGTATGCATTAATTTGTTTCTTTTCAGTTTACCAAAATTATCTTCAAAAGGTTCACCGTCCTCATCAACTATACTTAGAGAGAAATTATTGGGATTCATCAATTCATCCATTGATAAACCATCTTCCTCTAATTTATCGGGATTAAATTCACTTGTATACTTGTATAAGATAAATCCTATCACTTCAAACACTTTAGATGATTTTCTTACCCTAGTTTTAAATGGAACACGTTTGTGTTTTTTTGAAGATTGGACATATACATCCAATTCCATGGATTCGGATACAGGTACTTTATCACCTGAAACAAATGTAAAATATTCTAAGACGTCAGTAGCATTAGTTATCTTCTGTTTCTTTCTGTTGAATAACGTAGATAATTGGGATGTTGAAGTCGTTCCCTTCTGGAAATCATGAGTCTTTTCAATAAGTGATATCATATCTTTGGAATTTCTTCTACTTGATCCATTACTGGCAGCTACAAAAGGAGTATGATTTTCAGATTTAAAATTCGAAGCACTTCTGTTTCTTCCCCTAAATATTGCCAAATCTGAATTATTATGCGATTTTATATGCTCGTTACTAGTAAATGAATCTGATCTAGCAGCTCTCTTTTGTATAAACGATGTCTTTGTCATGGAACGTGATATTAATGATGGTCGCTTTCCAAAAGTATTATAGGATGTAGTTTCTCTTGAAGAATTAACAGAACTTCTTCTTTCCTTACCATTAACATTCTTAGGTGTTTTCATGTTAGATATGGCTTTATCAAAGGCATCATCAATCAGTGAGTCATCATCTTCAGCATATAATCCTGAGACTTCAAAAGATAATGGAATGGAATTTGACAAAAATGTATGATGTGGTAAATCAGTAGCAGTTGAGAGCGAATTACTATTGAATGTTGAACCAATAGGTTTGTTAAACGCATCTTGACTAAAATTGGATCCTAATAAAGACTTAGAGTATGAAGATCCTCGACTACGTCCAGCAGAATCGTTGTCTGTAATGTTATTACTTGGCATTGCGCTAATACTATTTGTAAAATGGGAAGTGTTGGATGTTTTTATAGGTGAAGTATGCTTATATGAATTCGGCTTGACGTCCTCTGTAGGCAGCATATCAAAATTAAGATTGTCCAAATCTTCCTCATTAATAAAAGAGCCTATATCAGACATATCGTTGTCATTATCACTATGATATATTCCATCTTTAGAGCTAGTATTAGCTGTATTGATATCATCGCCTGTGTTACCCTTCGGTATATTCAATGAATTGGACTTGGAGCTTCCATTCTTTGTTCCTTCCAATATAGGAGCCCTTTGTATCTGCGGAAAATGCGATTTCTTAAATTTAGAAATATTATTACCATTACTTGCATCGTTATTATTGGTCTGATCTATATTTGTGCTATCAGAAGTTGTTCTCTCATCTGGTATATCTTGCTTATTGTATAGATCAGCGTTAGAGTGGCTGCCATCAAATTGAAGAAACTGTGCTTGTAGATTTATACTATTTTCATCTTCATCCTCGTCATCCTCTTCATCATCATCGTACAAATTCTCATAGTAATCGAAATTCATGGCATATTGAGCATTTTTCTTTGGATCTTGAGTGGCTTTCAACTTGGTTAAGGTATTGTTTCGAAGATGTGTCTTAGACCTATTGTTTTGATTGGCAGAAATCTTTTTAACATTGCTATTCTTCCGATAGTGTGAATTAGAGTCCCTCTTTCCCCTAAAAATCTTTTTAAAAGGTAACGATCTCCTATAAAGCTTCTTCTTCGACTCAACAGTGTCAGAGTCAGAGTCAGGGCTAAATATAATTTCATTATTTATTTCTGATACAATAGTTTCATCACTTTTTACATTGGATTTGTTTTCGTCTAATTCTAGTATTTTCTCATTGTCATTCTGAAGTTTGACAGTACTACCTATTATGTTTCCATGAGTATCAAATTCGTCATCTTCCAGATACTCATTAGCTATACCTCCTTCCAAATTTATTCTTTCAAGTTCTTTACTCATATCAGTCTGGAGATCTGTCTTATTCCTCCTTTTATCTTTATAACAAGCTGATGGAGCATAATTTTCCATGTAATTAATCGATATGGGAGGTGATTCCAAAGTTTCCAAGAGATCCAGTCCATGAGAGTCTATATAAAGGTCTTTGATTTTCTGATCCAATTCTATATCGTCATCAAAGCCTGTAAAAGTATCTGTATATGGTTTGATCATTCTCTGCATCTGATGCCTCTCCGGACATACTCTGAGAAACTGAGCCCTTAATTTGTTAATAGAAGCAACCGCATCCATCTTTATACATTCATACGTCGCTATCCTGATTAAAAGTGTATTTATATGATGGTTCTTATAACTATTTAATGAAATCTTGACGATGCCTAGCTATATTTTTTGTCTATCATCATATTTCTCTCAATGAAATAAATTGCCTTTGTCGCCGTAGTGAAAAAAAAAATTATATAGAAATATTTTAAAGTCATCGAGAAATTATTCAGTACAATCAGAAGAACTGTTTATAAAAACGACAAAATAACTAGTTTGTAATCAAAATGGCACTTTCATCAAATTGGTTAAAGCTGCAGGAATCCAAAAAAGTTGTAGTAACCAAGAAGGGGAAAGGTATAGCGAAAAAGACGAAAGATATTAAAACTGTAACAGATGAGAAGCCCCATGGTAAGCAAAATTCAAAGATTATGAGTATGGTTTACCTTATGAATAAAGAGATTGCTGAACAAGAGTCTAATAAGAAAAACGGAAAAGTATTTGAATTCAAAAAGAAAAAAACTGAAACTGTTGATTCAAGTGAAAGATTAACTGACGTTCAAGACATTAACGACATCCCAAATCAAAAAAAGGCCAAAGAAATCGGTAAATATGTAGCTATGGATTGTGAATTTGTAGGTATTGGAGATGATGGGAAAGAATCCGCATTAGCCAGAGTATCCATTACCAACTACTATGGTCATGTAGTTATGGATGAATATGTTAAACCTAGGGATAAAGTTACTGATTGGAGGACATGGGTAAGTGGTATCAAACCTGAAGATATGAAGAATGCTATAACATTCAATAATGCTCAAAAACAGGTAGCAAATATACTAAAAGGTAGAATTCTAGTTGGGCACTCTATCAAACATGATTTAGAAACTTTATTACTATCTCATCCGAAATCCATGATAAGAGATACAGCAAGACATCTACCGTTCAGGCAAAAATATGCTAAAGGTAAATCACCAAGCTTAAAAAAGTTAACTAAAGAAATTCTAAAGACCGAAATTCAAGATGGCCAACACTCTTCTGTAGAAGATGCCAGAGCTACAATGTTGTTGTATAAATCAGACAGGGAAGAATTTGAAAAGCTACACAAAAACAACTTTGCATCTCATTTCAAAAAAGCATAAACAATCTATAATATCGTATTATTTCTACTTAATACTTTATATTTTATATGTATACTAGAGTAAAGAATATAATTTCTTTTATAAAATAAACGAACTGGTCTGGCATTTGAACAAAAAACAGTTTATTATGTGTATATAATTACAACTTTTAAATACTACATGACATTCTTGATATCATCATTGTCAAGGCCTTTTTCCTTTCATATATCGATGTTTTATCTACTTTGGAACTTTCATCTCTCTTCGAATCTTCATTTAGTTGTTTTGTTACGACTGATAAACCAACTTCATTCATTCTCTTAATAGTTTGTTTATGTAATTGTTCCATGTTATCATATTCTTTATGTCTTACCACTTGACTAATTATATCAAATGCTAAAGGAACACATTCAGATCCTTGATCAAATGAAGATATTCTTCTAAGTTCAGATCTTACAGCATCAAAGAAATTAAACACACACGATGGCCTTGCCTTTAACAAATGTTTCATAATCAAAATAAATCTAATCTTAGTTGGTTCATCTGAATAAGTATTATTGAATAAAATGGCACCTTGGTATAATGTAGCATTTGAATAATCAGTATCAGATTGTAGCCACTCAATTAAGCATTCGGGAATACGATAGGTGTTACTTAACCAAATCATATCATCTTGGAACCTCACGGATTTGACAAGTTCGTTGAACTGATCAGTGCTTAGGATTAAGAATAAAATGAAGGCGTAACATTTATAGTGAGTAGATTCAGTTGGATGGCGTAAATGTTCTTCATAAGAATTTTTGAAAAGTGTAATTAGACAATCTTGAGCAGTTGCTCTAACAAACGGAATAAGGAATCCTCTATTAACAATTGCTAATAAAATATTTGGAAATGTTTCATTATTCCAATTGATTGAACTTACTTTCTGCAATATATGGGTAGCAAAATTTCTCGATTCTAACAAATCAGAAGTCATCAAATGTTGAGAGTTATTTTCAAAATTGTAAGAGTATAATCTCTTCAAAGAGTTTGATATTAATACTAACCCACTTTCAAAGATGCCAGCATCTTCAGATTCAACTAGTACGGAGCCAAACCAAAATAAATTTCTCAATAATTTTGAGGCTGGGTTTAGACCTTCTACTATCTTACTATACGTGAATGTTTGGGCAATAATTAAAAATGTCAGGTCTTCAGATTCTTCAGGATGGGAAACATACTTCATAGTTTCCATCAGTAAGTTTTTACATAGGGTGTCGGATGTGTACGTTTTCCCCATGATACCAATGACCATCATAGCACGAGCAGATAAGAATGAGCTATTATTAAATATTGTATCACATAAGTATTTCTTGAATTTTGTCTTCCAATGGCAAGCCTCAGTTAAAGACGAATGGTCCATAAGGACTATGATATTGGAGATAAAGTGATCGAGAATGTTAAATTTACTTCCAAAAGAAGAGCTATTAAAATTTTGAGAGCTACGACCACGAACTTGGCTAAATCCAAACATAAATTTATTCTTTTGTTTTGAAAGTTCAAAGGCAACGTCTTCTAATTTTTTCTTGTTCTTTTCAGGTAACACATCATTGATCATTAATGAACTGCAAATATTCATCAACAGCTCATATAGTGAGGTTCTCACTTCAGTAGGTCCCACGTCAATCAGTAACGATATAACATATAAAAGCTCTGGTAAAAACTTTTGGGTTAAGAGTGAAGTTTCAAAAAATAAAAACACTGCATTTTTAATTAATATCTTTAGCTCTGACCAACTTTGAGTCAGGTTTTCAAGTTCTAATGTAGGCTGGAAAGATGATATGATATTTATTAATCTCTGCAAAATGTTAGCAGCCACTTCAATTGTACTAAAACCTGTCAGTAGACATAAGACTGGTTTCCAATCATTATTTTCGGAGTCTCTTTCAAGCGAATGATTCAATAGTTCGCCCACTATTAAATCAATCATCCTTCCATCTGCACAAAGTAAGAACCATATTTCATGAAGATATACTGTGGTAACAGCAGGATCCTTCGTTGTTAATCTAATCAAAGAACGTATTATCTTAGACATATTCTCTGGTCCTTCTTCTTCATCAGCGAGGTACACATATTCGTATAAATTAGGAATCCAATTTGATAAAGCACTAACAGTCGTTGTGATGTAATTAACCTCAAATACATCATTTTCAAGACCTTCCAGTACATACTTCCAAATGTAAGGTGATAGTTCAGGATTACCTTGTGAAAGAGCCTTAGCAAGCACTCCAAGGAAGGAAGATGTACTATAAGGGACATAAACTTCAGCAGTTTTATGGAATTGATTACCTAGATTCAGATTGAATGCTTTTTGAACAGCAGCAATTAAATTGTAGGCGAGACCTTTTTCGACATCATCTTTATTAAAAATTCCTACCATAATAACCAACACTAAATGTCCTATTAAATCATTAGTTTCCTTTTCCTCTTTACGGCTCTTGGTAGTCTTTCCAAAAGACGCTAATGTTCTAATGTTCGGTTCAGCTGCATATTCAGTTTCAACTCTAATCTTTGCCTGATGAAATAGCTGTAAAATTTCCAGATACTTTGGACTACAGAATATTAGTTTTCTTCCATCATTTAATTTTACTGCAAACTCCCCAGATACACCAGTGTAATTTGATAAATCAATAGATAAAATATCAGATATCTCAAAGACTTCATTCACTTTAATATCAATCAGCTCGTCAACTTCATAAAATTTCATTTGTCTGGGACTTTCTTGTAAAATTTGGAAAAATCTCTTCCCTATCTTTAATGATATAGGAATAATGCGATTTTTCTCCTGTTCATACATTGTTAGGTCATGTAGTGATACTCGGACATCGTTTAATATTGTGATTCCCTTACCGTTTAGGCCTAAGAATTTCAAAAGCTCTCCATCGGAATTAGTATTGATTACTATGTGAGGCACGTTAAACACAACATATAAATTTTCATGTTCAAAAACATCTGGCCATACTTTCATGAATTCCTGATTGGCGTTCAAAATGTAGAAACCGAGACAGTTCTGAGCGGCCATGTCGGGTAAAACATTTGTCCATATACTAGTGATCCTTTTGGCATCTACTTCATCAGCTTGGAATTCACTACAGTCTATAACAAAATAATGTTTAGAAGACCAAACTCTCATATAAACCTGCATAATCTTGAACATAATGGTATCCACGTCAAAGCCATTAGATTTGAATTTCCTAATGGTAAACGTTATAGTGGGGTTACCATCAGCAGCTATTCCTTCCTGAACAATTTTGTAGTCCCTAGCTATCTCTTTGTAGTTCTTAAAGGCTAGCCTACTCATAAATTCATAAAGATTTGGATTGTCTTCACTATGAAGTTTTATATAAGAAGGAATTTCATTCGTGAATTCTTTCTTTGGTTGACCCAATATACCGAGTAGTCTATCCACTAGAAGGAAGGTATCTTTGAATAGTTTATAATCGGATACCGATCTTAGTTCACTTAACAACTCTTTACGCATTTCAATACCGCTTGTGTATAAGAACGTATGAAGGAAAGTGTAGTCAAACGGCTTGGGAGAGTCATTCATTCTGATTTCAATATGTATAGTACGATCAGGTCTACAAACTTCCTTTAGGAAATCAAAAATTTTAGTACTGCATTGTTTCAATACATCCCTTTGAGAGGCTAGAATTGGCCATTTAGATATATTATCTGAACCATTAGCCAGATTTTGGATGACCTTAGCTAGAGTTATCAAAGAGCGCTTCACCTTAGAAGTAGCTACCTCTACAATACTATCTGTGGTAGGACTCACTAAAGCTGGACAAAAAAATCTTAAAAATATAAAAGATCCTACTGCAACATAAGCATAATCGGGAAATTTTTCTTTAGCTTCGGTATATATTGATCGAGAAAGATAAAAAAATTCGGGAGGTATATGATCAGTAGAGGTTGTTATAGCGTTAATGGTATCATGTAGGTACGAGATGAATAGCTGTATTTGCTCTTCAGCATTAGGATCGTCCATTTGTAATTTCTCAATCTCAAAAAAATCTTTGCGATCTATGAGCTTTTCAATAACAGGTCTTAAAGTATGAATTAGATATTCATTACCTTTATATTTAGATATTAAAGCCAGAGCTCTTGTGGCACAACTATTTCTTCTTAAAATATCAGTAGGTCTGCTAGATTTTGTTATTTCATCTTTGATTAATTGAGAGACTACAATATGAGCTGCATTTCTACTTTCGAACCCGTTCACTAAAACAGCAGCATAAGCATCTAAATCATAAGATGGACATACTTTCGAAGCACAGAACGTAATTTCTGGGTAGTATATAGTGAATCTTAATAATTGATCAATTGCACCCAGTTTTTCATCTTCATCGTTGACGGCATGGTTCGATCTTCTAGAAAGGATATTAGTAAAGACCTTCAAGAAAGCGATTCTAATATTTCTATTTTTAGAATAACCCATGCTGATAGTATATTGAAGACTAGTATCAATATTTGCATTTGATAAATTTGTAAGAGAAGTAATCACATTTTCATTAATCAAATTCATTTTATGTCTTAATGAAACTGGGAAGTTATTGGAATCCATACTTTTCTCTAAACCAGTAAGCAAGATGTTAAAGTATTTTCCAAAAATGATAGATCTTGCCCTTTTAGTTTCCTCCTCATTCCAAGTAGCAAAATGTTCTAAGGGTACGTTATCAGTCAAATACGCCAAAGCCCTGGATGATTCAATCGCCATATCAATATTTAGAAAGTCTAAATCACGTCTCTTCAAATCCATAACCCTATGAGATTTTGCCAAATTATCTATATCAAATTCTTTAGCCATAGTTTCCTTGAACCAACCAGTGACTAGATCTAGCCATCTATTCTTCAAAACAAAATGATTTTTAAGACCGAGGGAGTCCTCCGATAGTTCTAATGCTCTAAACATTTTAGAAATATGAATGACTGCTTTCGAATACTTGGGTGATTCACGTGGCATTTTTTTAATTAATAATATCAACTGATCGATACTCTCAATGATATCAATGGAAAATATCAGCATGATGTTGTCTTCATCGTTTCTTCTAAGCATTGTTCTTAATATAATAATGATTTGTTCTAAAAGTACAAAAGAAAGTTCATTTTCACTCTTATCCAAATCTATAAATGAAAGGTCATCCATTTTTGTTCTTAAATGATGGAACAGTACTTTAAAAGCCAGTGGATGCAATTCGATACTCAGTATATCTCTTGAATTTTCTCTAGTTAGTAAGTCAGGGTTATTTAACCACTGACATTGAGAGTAAATGAAGTAATCAAATTCTTTCTTTAGTTCAGTGTGTTCTTCTTGGAAATAAGGCAGATGTTCGGAAACCTCAACATCCAAAAAGAAGACACCAGCCAATGAAGCCAAAATACCAGCTAAATTTCTAAAGTCAGCTAACTCATTTTGGTTTAGTTTCTTTCCAGCTTTAGTATATGAGTACCACTTGTTGAAAATAATGTGAACGGAATCAATCAAAATCGTGTCAGGCTTCTTAGCATATTTTAAAAGGGAGTTTCTAATACGACGTTGGAATGCTACTGATCCTGAAGTGGAAATATTGGAATCTTTAGCAAGAGCTTCTATAAATTCAAAATTCGCCATCCAAATGGGATCAATCTTACCAATATTTTCTTCGTAGAACTTGATAGTACCGAAATATTCCAATATTAGAGATTTCAATAGTTTTTGAATTCTAGTATCATTATTGTGAAGAGAAATCATTAATGTACGCCCTACAGTGCCTAAAATTAACCAGATCATTTCCTTTTCAGCTTCCACGATGCTTTTCTTTAAAAGACTATTCTCGGTGTTCTTGATTAAATAGGTTCTAACTTGAAGATACTTGATAAGTATATCTAGTAACACCTCACGTTTTCTTTCACTAAGATTTAAATCGAATAATCCTACAGCAAACAAACAAGCAGTGTAACTAGAAATTTCATAATAACCCTTGACTGTTAAACTGCTAGAATCACTAGCATATTCTTTGATATATGTAATCAACACATCCATAAAGGAATGGGAAGTTGACTCCAAACTCTCATCAGATTCTACAATAGCAACGAAAATAGGTTTCATAATATTCCGGAAATCTCTTGAGATCCAAGAAGGATCAGCATTTATATCATGAGGTAAAATGAAGAAACTGGTCATCTTCTTGAAAATACTAAACACATTAATCATTATACGCTTTGCGTTGTAAGTGTCTACACTGTCGACTGGAAGTAGATTGTTAGCTTTCTGCTCAGTTATTGTGGATATAGAGTTTAACTTTGATTTTAGTTTCTTGTTGATGTTTTCATCCGAGTATCTTCTGGAAGGAGAATTTTTTGGTCTTGGTTTAACATTTCTTTGCAGTGGAGTAGAATTAGATACAGTCATAGCTTGAGCTGTTATAGGGGTGCTGTTAGTCATGGTATCAGAAGTTGAAGATAAACTCTTCTCAGGGTCTGGGCTAATTGTCATTGCAATAGGACTACCGTTAGATAAGTTACTCATATTTGGATTCGCATTCGAAGAAGAAGTCGGGGTTGAAGATGAGGAAGTAGAAGTAGGTATTCTATATTTTGATGCCGAATGTGGTCTTGCCCTAGGAGCAATTAAAGGATTGAGTCCTTGCTCATTAGAAGTGGAGACTGTCTGTATAGTAGCAGATGTTGGAGTATTAATATTACTACTACTACTACTTGAACCAAATGGAAACGATTCAGTTGCAGCTTGTGGTGACCATTCAGGTTCAAATTCCTCAGAATGATGAGAAGAAACTAAAGAAGATTGGGAGGGAGATTCAGATATTGAAGAATTTAAAACTGATGAGGGGGAGCTCCTTAAAGATTTCCTAATACCATATGCATCGAGAACTGATTTATCCAAAATTGAATCAACCAATCCAGATATTTTATCATCGAAATAAGGTAATATTTGTAATGTTATATCAGATGCAATACAGAATAAAGCTTTGAAGAAATCTGACGTTTGAAGAGCAACCTTCTTCCTTGATTCTTTTGAACTCGGAAGATGAAAAAATATTCTGAAGCCTTCAGTGAGTACATTCAATTTTTGTAAGTCAAGGGACTCTAACACTTTATTCAAAGAAATCGACTTGACAAAAGTATCTGGTTGTAATTGGATAGCAGATGAAATAAATTTTACCTGAGATTGGAAACAAGTAATTGGATATTTCCTTAAACAATCCGATAATGCTAAGTTTAATTTTACAGAGGTTAAATTATCAGTCATTCCTAAATTAACACTCAAAAGATCTAATATCTTTTTTGAAAAGATGGCCGACGGTAAAGAATTATCGAAAAGTGAAGCCGATGAAGTCATGGATAGTAGGACTAAGATTGCTCGTAAAGAGTTCAGTAAGGTAATATCAGAAGAAGGCTGTGAGCCATTTATATTCTTTACAATTAGATTTATTACTTTCAGAGCTTTTTTCTTCGCGGAATGTGAATTTGAAGATGAAGCAAATCTCATGAATCCATGAGATAAATTTCTCTTCATTGATGGAGCTTGCTCTATAATGTCATCTTTTTTGTTAATATCCTTACTGCTAGATGGAGTGGAATGAGGTTGAGGAGCTAAAGAATTCTTACTACTATTGATTTCAGAAAAGACTTCAGTATCAAACATTAACAAAGTAGTTAAAAATCTTAAACCTGCAGTATGTGGTAGTGGTTCATATTCATCGAAGTGAGTGTATAATTCAAGAATATTTTCCAAGTGTGTGACATCATTTTGAATATTAATGTTTGGATTATTAGAATTTTTATCATTCCTAGAATGATGATCATGGAAATGGATAGTCTTTAATTTTGTATAAGAGGAAGAAGACGAGGATGCATACATATGCTCCTTAGTTGTGGAATCGTTATTTAAAGGCTTTGTACGATGATTCAATAAACTCAATGCATTTAAAGTAGGGACCCCTGAAGCCATAGAAGGAGAAGGAGTTGCGATATTATTACTTGTAGATGAGATGGAATGACTTGGTCTTTGTGCAGGATACTCGGTATTATAAAAAGAGTAATTTGATGGAGAAGATGGAGACGCATTGACGGTAATTGAAGAATTTGATGAAGATAAATTCGATACCGGAGTAGAGTTATTATTTGTTCGATTTATATGATGATCACTGATACTAGATTGACCTCTTGCAGTCTTTATAGAGGATGAGGACAATGAAGAAGAGGAAGAAGAGGGGAATGCAATTTGAGAAGAAGGTACAGTTGAATTCGTATCTGAAATAGAAGAGCTTGAAGAGGCAAACGACGCTGAAGTTGAAGAAGGATGCATACTGAGATTTATATTCACGCCGATATTAGAGTTTGAATTCGGTGAATATGTTAATATCTGAGGTATGTTAATGAAATTATAAATATCTTCGAAAAGAGAAGAGACATATGAATTTATTGTCTTTGCATAGGTATCATTTTTGTCCTTCTTATTTTTCAGACTATGATAAACATCAATATATTCCGAAGGTCTTGCCATTATCCAAAAGATAAGGGCTTTTGAAGAGAAATATAGTAAGAGGTAGTGGTGTATTGGTTTCTTAATTGTATCGAATAGTTGTCTGATTAATTGTAAGTACTTGGGTAAAATAGCGCTAGTGATGTAAGCTAATCCAAGTAGTTCGAAATGTTGAATATAACTTTGGTCATCGTTGATTGCAGTATTACTTGTTTGGAAAGGATTTGCGGATAGTGGATCTTGTAAATTTTTTCTAAAGAATTGAAAGAATTCATTTGGATTCGAAGCAGCAACGAATCGCAGGATGTGACCTATAGTGATATCATTTAGTTTGATAAAATCCGGATAATTCTTCTTTTTCAAGTATTCTTGATATTTTGGTAAGAAATTTTGTAATTGATGATTATATTGATTTGGATATAAGTGACTAAACATATTTTTAGTAACTTCTAAAATTCTTGTATTGAATCTAACTCTTGAACAAGTAGCCATTAATCTTAGAGCGATGTGTTTATTTAATAAATTTGGAGGTTTTTGATGAAATGCAGAAGAAGAAGAATGATTAGTATCATTTTGAATAGCACCAGTAAAGAATTTCTTTTTAATTTCGTAATTTTCACTATTTAAGTTCTTTATATCAGAATTTGAATTATCCTTATACGATTCTAAATGGTCCCAATAAAATTCCATAGTATCACTTAGAAGTCTTAATAGTACTAGAATAGAATGAATAGCTTCATCGGATATGTTACTGGAAAGGATATCATTATCTTGTAAAATGACGTCTATAAGGTCTAAAGTTTGTTCTGCTATCGGATTTAAATCCTTTGATACAGCTACATTCATAACAACAGCTCTGCATGATATATAAAAAGGATCAGACTCTACATCTAGATATGTCTGTAGATTAGATTCTATAGGTAATATTGGAAAGATTCTCTCTAGATAGAGATGTTTCACTAATGGTAAAGATACTGCAGTACCTAAAGCTTTCCTGAATGGCATTTTTGAAAACTTAATATGTCAAAAGAAAATATTATATTAGCTAAAGTGCTTGGTGATTGATTGTTAAGCTTTTGAAAAAAAAAAGAAAGCTTGACTAGAATAAAATAATGTAAGTCTATAAGAGATATGAAATAGTATATTTTACAATATACTATATGCAAAAAAGAAGTAATAGAAAAAAAAAATTTTTCTTCCAGTAAACCTTTCAATAAATGGAAAGGGGGATCTCTTGAAGCAACTTAAAGCCAGAACAACAGCAAATATCAAAACTGTTGATATAAAATATTTCGAGTATGGTTAGTCAAGCGTAAAGAAAGCTTATAAAGCAAAAGGATATTAAACTATAAGTAGCTTTAATCTACAGAAGTTTTCCATGTCAAGATGAAAAAGTGACCAACTCAAGTTTTTTTGACCCATGTTGCTCGCACCGTACAGGAAAAAAAAGTTGACGCTTACCTAAGAGAACGCCATATTAGGTAACTGCTAAAATTCTGGGCGAATACGGTAAATCCTGTGCGGGTAACGAGAGAAACGAGGGCTGCTTTCTCCGGTTTTTTTTATAATGGGCGCCGTGCCTTTATCGCAGATCTGCGGTTTTTATTTACAGTTGAGATCTGAGGCGTTGGTTTGTTGACAGTTTTGGGACTAGTGCAGGCGATGGATGCGGATGTGTATGTGCTGATGGGCTCTCTTTTCCCTGCATGATGCCATTGGATTGTGCTGAAGGTATTCTAAATTCCATGGGGTCTCATTTCCTGGTAGTAACGCAGGGAATGATGAAAGCTAATGTTATATAAGGTGTAGCAATATTAGTTAATTTAATTTTGAGGTTTTCATGTTATATATAAACATATATGTGTGTACAAAATAAAAAGCAACTAAATATTTCAAAATACTGTACCATTTTAAATGTTACTAACTATTAGTAATATCTGCTATATGACACGGAATCTGGATTACACTTGAACAGTACTATTATTCTGCTTGTCTTTCTTAAATACATCTTTATATGATAGTAATCCTAGGGATACCAAAGGCCTTGCAATAAAAATTATTTCAAAAGAGTTGTTTGATAAATTTCGTCTTGTAACTTGATCGTATAGAACTGTATAGTCAGCACTATATATTAGTAAACTCTGCAGACTATCTCCTAGAATGCTGGACAAGCCATGAAACGGAAATTCGAAACTTGCAGTTGGTGGTAGATCATACTTACATAAATTTATTCCTTTTGATTTTTTAAAAAAGCCTGTATCCACGTTGAGAATGCAATCTTTTGGCATATACAGTTTACCTAAATTTCCTAGTACTGCCTTTTTGGTTTCTGTGTTAAAAATCATACGAACCGTGTTACAAGGGTTCTTAGCCATACTAGTCCTGAGATTGTCTAATAACTCATGAATTCTTTCGAAAGCGAAGCCTTCAAATTCATCAGCAATTTTTTTTATGTATTTCAAATCATGACGTTTTCCAATTGCAATTATGGTACTTAACAGCTGTGATTTATCCTCAACATCAGATTTTTCAATTATTTCCAGAATTTGTTTTTCATCTTTAGTTAGGCTTGTAATAAATTCGCTATCATTTTCATCGACACTTTTTTTTAAAGACACTTTTAATTTCTTAATATCGTCCAGCATCTGATTGTATATTCTACCGTCTTGGCTATTATCGATTAGTGCATATGAATTATCCATAGGGTCATTATCGTAAATAAATAAATGACCTACTTTTTGTTCTTTTTGCATTGTAACAAATTTTTCGAAATCGGTGTCATTCTTAATCAATATAGAATGGCCATATTCTCCAACCCAGGAAATATACTTAGCTTTAAAGGCGTTTTCTATTTCAAGATTTGTCTTGAGGAAACTGCTCAAAGAATCGATTGTAAGTGTATCGAAATTGAATTTTTCAACTAGCTGTTTATCACCGTATTTAATAGTCAATTGTGACATTTTGTTTGTGCTATTTTCAACTTGGGAGCAATCAAAATATGGTTACACACCAGACTGAGAGGGATTACTATCTAATTTTATACAGCCTTATTTATACGTTTTTTAGTTAAAAACTTCCCTTAATTTAATTGTTCATTTTGTGACTTTGAAAGTTAGTTAGTGTCCCCTAAATTTGAAAAAAAAATGAATAATTATATTCATCACAACTGTGAAATGTGGGTTCACTCACATATATGAACACATTTCTTTTATAATAAACCTATACAGTACATACATCAAGATTCACTTTCACTAAGGAAATCATACTCGTCGAAGTCCGATGAGTTATTCAAAGGGTTTGAATTTTTCGCCCCTTCATCTATATTGACTGTGCTTATAGTAGTTGAAATGATATCATGTTCAAGCTCCTGTAAATACTCACTTTGATGTTCCTTCAAATTCTGAGAATTTAGACGCAGAGCCCCATGCAATTGGATGGTTTCCTCTATAGGATGAGCTTTTCCAGAGGCTTCATCACTCTTGCCAAAATACAGAACTTCATTAGTATGAACATCCCTGACTTCAAAGTTCTTCAGGATATCACGGTCAATATCTGACTTAAACTTAGTGAATATCCTTTGCTTACCTGGGCCTATGCCCCTTGGAATTTGAATCTGTAAGAGTGCCCCTTTGACATTACTTTTCTCAATATCCTCACTTCCTATTATTAATTTCATGTCGTTTGAAATGTACTCATTAGTTTTATTTATTATCTTGAAACAGATACTCATATCCTTTTCATAAATTATAAGGGATAATGGTGATTGTTCAGAGGTTATAATTTTATTTATTTCAGTTTCAAGGAGGTTTTCATCGTTATTGAACTTCAATAATAAATTTTCATATTTCTCACTGTTTATCTTCATTCGTTGTAAGTTTACATTCTTTTCAATTCCACTCTCTTCTTTAGTAGTAAATTTACTCAACCTATCTTGTTCAATAACATATCTATTCTTCTCTTCAATACTTTTGATTAGTGTAGTTGCCTCATTTATGAAATTATCATTAGTATTTCTCTTATTGACAATGGATAGTTCTAATTCAGTAACTTGCTTTATTAAATCATCTAAAACTTTACGAGGAACCACAACACTTTCAGCACCAATTTCGTTCTCGTTGTTGTATTGAACGGGATTAAGTTTATCCTTGATTATAAGATAAACAATAGAATCTCTCTTTAAATTATAACACAACTTGGCCAAATCATTTGTGTTAATAAGTTTTCTACTGCAAGTAAAAGTAGAATTTCCAAATAAGATAATCTTATTACGAAATGGATCTTTGATATCAAAGGCCCATTCTATCAGTTCCGTAATATCACTTATCTCCAGATTTGCGTGCTGAAAAGTCTTGGATCTTATACCAGGGTGGTACTTGACAACGATCGTATAATTCATATTAGAACTTTGATATTCACTCCTTGCAGATAAATGGCTTTTATTAGCTGTTCAAGGGACAAGAGGTTCTTGTATTTAAGCTTTGCTTATATCTTCACTTTATATACGTTCATTAATAAGCAAATTCCGTAGAGGCACACCTGAATTTCCTAACAAGTCACCTATTTCCGTTTCGGGTCCGAGTTTCCAATTCTGGTATCGTATTAAAGGGAACAAATATAAGGGAATAAACAATATTGGAGTTTAAATTAATTAATTAATTATATATTATAAAGAGGAGAAACAATACGAATATTTAAAGTAAAACAAAATATTAGAAAAAGTCGATTTAGAGAATTTTATTTTTTTGCAGTTTGTTTGTAATCTGGTGGATTAAAAGTGAAGTGAACTTTACCCTTATCATCAAATTCAGTAAAATCATCGCTCACCTCGACACCAATTTCTTTTGCTTGACCAATTTCTTTCTTAGAGACACCCATAGGGTCCTTACCAACCCAGATAATTGGGTTTTCTTCATTTAAATATGGACTAACGTAAGCTTCGGTAGAGTAATTTTCATCATATTCGATCATTGTATTCATTGAATGAGGTAACCTCATTCTTACAGTTTCGAAAGGATAAGATTTCTTGGGATTAAAGAAATTAACGAATCTTTGCCATGGAGATTTATTTTGAACTAAATTTGGAGGGAATCCCGTACCTGAATTAGTTACAGCTAATGGATCAACGTAAACGTTACCTACGTCAGTAACTTGAACGATAGCACCGCCTGGTTCTATATTAATTTCGGGTAATGTGGTTTGATTTTGTAATGATTCTACATCAGAATAATGTAATTTATGGAAACTTTCTTCTTCATTGATAAAAGTAGTTGCGGTAGCTTCAGTTCCATTAGTAGTCCCAGTGAAATTACTTTCTTTTCTATTTGATTGATCGTGCTCATCAAAGCTAGTCTTATCACTATGATCATTTTGATTTTTATTTTCATTTAATGATTCATTAGAAGGTAATAAATCAGCATGAGCTAATTCTTGTCTTGTTGGATCTCTAATAATACCACCAGTTTCATCTAATTGGAATTCATCCTTTGCATCATTGGAAAGCTTTTTAACTTCCTTTAAACCTAAATCATCCTGTGGATATTTCTTTGTAGTGGAACCTCTAGCGTATTCAATAGCACTTAATGGTATAGAATCCTTATAAGCCAATACATCGAATTTATATTTGAAATAGAGTTGTGACAATATAGTTACCGCCAAAGCGACACATTCGAGTACTAAAGGACCCCAAGCTTTACCCATGATGAATAGACCAATTAAACAAATTTCCGAAAGGTATAGAGAGGTGAATAATTGAACTATAGCAAAAGGATAATTTTTACCTCTACTATCATTTGAAGGTTGTCTTGTAACGAAAAGGGAATTGTATAGGGTAGCGATATAGACAGTTGCAAATGCTAATGTGGAGAATATTAATATGATTGGAGATATGATAATGTAACAAATCATAATAACTGAAAGGATTTGAGCAGTTGGGTAAATCACAGCGTAATTAGGTTCTGAAATTTTATTATAACGATTCCATTTAGCTCTTGGAGTCGAATCTAGTCTTGAAGTAAATTTGGATAGGATTAGAGTGACAACCTGTAGAAGATTACCGGAAGGAGTTGAAAGACCTAATAATAGGAAATAAACGATATAGAAGTTTGAAGCCTTTGGTAAATTTTCTGCTAATAGAGTCATTGCACTTGAAGGGTCGTTAATAATAGCTTCTACTGTGGAAGCTGCAGAAGAAGCTAATGTAGTGACAATGAAAACTTGAATGACTTGGAATGCAAAGAACCATTTTTGAGTGAAAATGGAAGTCTCTTCATAGGTGATTGTACCTGAAAGTTTTGCAATAAAAGTGATAAATGGGGGTACGATTGACATTAATAGGGATAGAGCCAATGTAGGTAGTATACCAGTAATTAAGCCCATTAGAACATTAGGTAAATTATTAATGAAATTTAAGAAATGTATTTTACTTGTAAGGAAATTAATATTTGAGATACAGCCGACAACTGCTACGGGGATAGCCCAGAAGATAATCATTAGAGTCAATAGAGTATTAGCTAAAATTTTTCTTAGATATCTTTGTTTAGTTGACATATTAAGATTTCCCCAAAGAATATCATCTGGAGCGGAGGATATATATTTTAAACCGAAACTATGTTTCCCCTTTAAGTTTAAGATACTATCTACTGATTGATAACAATACTGAGCGTCTAGTTGATTTTTGAATTGAATGAATACGGTTGATAATTTTTTTGAATTAGTTGAAGTTGAAGAGGAAGATCTCCATGATTCCTGTTCATCATTAATCTTCCCATTTAATTCATCAATTTTTTGAGTAGAATATTGAATGGTGTTAACCTTTTTCCTATGAAAGAAGGTATTGAATGGTGGTAAGTACCATTTCCCTGTATGATGATGTGGTCTTTTCTTGAAAGGGACGTAAGTTTCGAGATCGTCTATTGGTTTTGAATGATCGTATTTGTCCTTTTTATATTTTTTCACTGATTTATTGATAACTTTATTGAGAGCAGATTCTAATCTATTAGAATTTTTAGAGCGATCCTCTATATAATTTTGTAAATCTGATAAATCATGAGCGAATTCGATAGAGGTAGCCAATGGATAAATTCTTTGTAATTCACCTTCATTGACGGAATCAGGATCAATTTCTGTTAAGATGACAGTTCTTGTGGAGAGTAAGCCGTCATATAGTGGTGTTGTATGAACGGCATGTTTGAAGATGGTATAGTAATATAATTCTTTATAGATGATATAGATGATAAGTCCGAATATGATCCAAGATAAGAAGACGTGCGCGTAGAATCTATTTTTATTTTTCACGTTAGCGAAGGACATAATTTCGAAACCCTTTAAATGATTACCGTTTGTAATATTAACTGGTAATAAGATTGGGAATAAGAGAAAAATTGATATGAAAGAGATGGATACGAAGATAGCCATGTATCGTAAGTAGAAATATCCATCTATACCAGTATGTTGAATTATATATGAATGAGGTTTCTTGAGGATATAAGAAACCCAGTTAATCCAATTTTTCTTATTGAATGGGATTTCATCTATTCTTTCTTCTTCCGGTAAAGTTTGAATATCTTTCAAAGTTCTTGGTTGATATATTCTTTTCTCTATAGGTCTTAGACCTATGAATAAAGAGAGGAATATAATGGCGATAATGGAGTTAAAGATTAAAGTTGATACGAAAGCAGAAGTTGACGAACTTGTGTCTGCAGCCATGATATGTATGTATGTATATTGTTTTGTAGTATGATCTGGGTGATGGGAAGGTGATTATAAAGAGTATATGAATCAGTAAGAAATACATAAGTAAAATAACGTATAAATAGTATAAATATTTTATCCCTATGCTTATCCCTTCCCTTTGCTTATCCGTATGCTTATGACATGTGTCAGCCTCTTGTACCATCCGATGCAATGCGTCAACGTCAAGAACCGGAAAGCGCATGGGAAACAGTGGGAAACAGTGGGAAACAACGAGAAACACAGAGACTACGAGAGGGTATTATAAAGAGCAAGATCTGAGGGTTCCACAGAATCCCTCTGTGCATGGTGGGCAAGCAGCGGAAGACCCTCTGAAAGTTTGTTCAGTTTCACTATAAGAGCCTCCAATAGTGAATTCACAAACCGGGCATCGTGGGTCACTGTGAGACCTTGCTGCTGGGCCTCCTGCTCTGTGTCGCACACACTCTGTTCGATGTGGTACCACAGCTTACCTTTCAACTGCGCATCCACTTCCTGGCTCATCCCGGTGCACTCTTTGTGCACTCTCTGTGCTGTAGTAGAATATAATATAATATAGTGTAATGTAACTTTTTTATTTGGAGGTGGCTAAAAACGCCTCTATTTTACTTCGGGTAACTACGCGTTCGGTTGAAAATTCACTTTCACACTGGGATTATTTTGTACAGAGGAAATTTGACAGAAAAGCATTATAGGGAATCGGATTGATATAGTAGTGGTGGTAGTAGTGTGGTGGGTGATAGAAATAATTTTGGTATTATTCTGTTCTCGATTGCTTTTTTCTATTCTATCAACACTACCGTAGTACAGCATGAATGTTAATAAACTGACGCTAAGTTATGCTCTACTCACTACTGAAAATCAAAATAATAACAATTCTCATATCCTCCCTATAACTAAAATTATATATCCGTCCTATACAGATGAGTATTTCATATCAATTGCAAGAGATGGTTCAATCGTATTACATCCAACTAGCAACTGCGATAGCAACAGCAATAACAATATAAGATTCCAGATTCATTCAGATTGGGTCACTGATATAATTGAAATTGATAAGGACTATTTTATTTCAGTGTCACATGACTTCTCCATAATTTCAATATCTCTATCAAAGGATTCAATCAATAATAAATGGATTGCTTCAACTTCCATTATTGGTGATCATATAGATTATATCAAATGTATCACTAAACTTCATTCAAATGATCAATTCTTTGTAACAGCAGGCCTGGATGCAATTATTAAAATTTGGAAATTTAATAGAGATGTAGATAATTCTGTATCATTGTATCATTCTTTCAACAATAATAATGACGGCTCCTTCTATTCTATAGTATCAGTATCTCATAATGACAACTTACCATTCGATCTTATAGCATCAGATTCAAATGGTGATATCATCTTCTATAACGCTATTGAAAAATTAGAATACTATAGATTATCAAATGCTCATAAGACTAACATCAAACTCATTAAATTACTAAATCATTCAAATATACTACTATCAACTTGTTCAAATGGTTCGGTCATCCTATGGGAACTATCATCTTTCAATCAAATTTGTTCTTTCAATTGGAATACTTCCATTTGGTCAATTGAAATAATCGATCACTTTTCAATCCTGATAGGTGACTCCATGGGAAACATTAATAAAATTATCTTTAATCAAAATTTCACTGCTTGGGAATCTAAGGAAATCTTTAATTCAATTCAATTCTTCAAAAATTCAAATGATTGTAACATCTCTAAACATTTAGGTATCTTAGACATGAAATTATCTCCATCAGATAAAAACTCCTTACTGTTCTCATACTCCTCAGATTCAAATCTAAATCAATTACTGCTATCCTCTAACTCCTTATCTATTCAAAAAGGTGGAGTAGCTCTAACAAGATCCTCTCTTCTAACAAATAGAAGACATGTAATTACTGAAAATACTCAAGGCAAAATTCAAAGATGGGATATAGTATCATGCGAATTAATCAATACTTTCAATAAAGAAGATGGTTCATTCGATGAAATCGTTATAAAATATACTTCAAAAGAAATTCTATCTCATTGGTGTACCGTATCTGTAAAAGTAGGTATGTTATTCATTAAGATTAGTCCAAAATTCTTAAATACTCAAATATATGGATCAGCTTTATCAAATTATAAAATTACAAATAATAAAGATATTAATAATGAACAAAGATATAACATTGGCAAAATTGTATTGAATTCTATATTCTCGGAATTCATATCCTATCAATTTGAAAAGGATGAACTATTTAGAAAAAATTTAATTGCAAAGAGAAAAGATATTCCTACCACAAATAACAACAACAACAACCCAACCGCACCAACTACTATCGAATCACCATCATTTGAGAAACAAAAAGAAAAATTTAAAAAGAGAAATGCATTAAATATGTTCGGATCAATGTCTTCATCAGCAGGTAAAAATGACTCGGTATTCCTTTCCGCTCCATCAACTCCTGTAAGCAGACAACTCTCAGCATCAACTATTCAACCGGATTCAATGATTAAAATTACAAAGACTGCAACTGAAACGTCTTCAAACTCGGATTTATCAGAAATTTTAGAACCTATACCATCATCTGCTAATTATCATTCAAATCCAGCTAAAAAATTAGAATCAAGTAGAGCTTTAAGCACTGGTACTCTATTAAGTAGGAAATTTAAATCCTTTAGATCAAATTCAGGTAAATTTTCAAATGAATCTTCAACACCCATTGAAACTCCCTCTCATAATAGCGCTTTACCTTCTACTATGTTCGATGAACCTTTACTACATGATACCTTACACGCATTGGCTAAGGATTCCACCCCAGAATCATTACAATTCCATTCTACTCCAACAGATAAATTGAACTCTAATAATAATCCACCTCCTGTAAATCCAATCTATTCAAGACTTAAATCAACTGATATTTCTCGTTTAAACTCTTCAAATACAGTGGAATCTACAATTAAGACTGCTCCTTCTCAACAATTACCGCTACAAAATAAAGAACCAAAGGATGAAGTCATGTCTGATTTAATATATCAAATTCATGATACCTACACACAACAATACAATACAAGTAACTCTTCCTCATTGAAATTATTAAGTAAAAAAATACCGGATACTCAACTAAAGAGAGATCTTACATGTCCAACAATTAAAATCAGATCAACTTTATTACTCACTATACACAGTTGGGATGATGAAACTTGTGGTGGTAGAGTACTCTTTTCAACGTTTTTCCCACCTGAATCCTTCCAAGATACCTCAATTATTAATAATGTTCATACTGATCATGGACTACAAGAAATAAATGAGAATTTTAAGGATACTTTCGATGGTTTGAATCTAAATAAGACTGAAACTAATGACTCTATAAATGATACCACAATAAATGAAAAGAAGACTAAAATATTCGAGCAATTAGAAAATTATATCCCATATTGGCTTGCAAAGGATTTATTAAAAGATAGCAAAGTAATTGAAGATACTCAACCAAAGGTTAATTTCACTTTACAACCTTGGGTAGATCCCGATACCATTGACAGTAAGAGAGATAATTCTTCAACTGATGCTTTACTATCTTCGCAAGCACAACAATTTCATAATATGCTGAAATTTGGTAAGTCTAAAGGTAGTGATGGCACTATTAGTAGTACTGACTTACCAAAGATATCAGAATCAAATTCAAGATTGACCGCTCCAGGTATGATTAAAGTGAAAAAAATAAAATTATACGTAGTTGATAGATTTGATAGCAAGACTCCCGAAATGAAGGCTAAAGCCGATCCAAGTGAATGGTTACAACTTTTATGTAGAAACCAAGTCCTCGATAATGAATTAACATTAAGTACGGTAAGATCACTCTATTGGAAATCTCCTGGGGAAGTAGTAATTAATTATAGAAGAAAAAAAACTTCTCCAACATCTTCTGTAGAATAATTATTAGTATCATAACCAGATGTATACACTTTTATGACATATATTTATATATAAAAAAAAGCTTAATTTATAATAATGCCTCTATTACTACTATTTTTTGATTTGCGGTTTTTAGTATGGATTATTATTTAGTAACAAAAAAAAAACCACAATAAATATTTTAGTAAAGGTGTGTGTTTTATTTATCCAAATTTACTCACTCTAACTTATATCAACCCATATAAATCATCAGAATGAAATTTAGTACCCTTTACATTCCAGTACTTTTATCGACTGGATTACTAGATAACTTTGCTTTAGCTAAGGATCCTGAATTCATCAAATCGGTCGACCAATTCCATGAATATGCCAACAGTAATGATTCATATACTGTCGTAAAATATTTCACTACATGGTGTACTCATTGCAAATCTTTAAAACCTGTATTCCAAGAGTTAACTGATAACTTTTCGTATCAGAATGATAACGGTGATGATGTCAAAATTAATTTTGTAGAGGTCAATTGTGAAGTATTCGGTTCAACTTTATGTAACCATATCCCTGGTTTCCCACAAATTGATATTATCAAACCAGTTTTTGGTTCAATTGAAGTAGACCAACCTAAGGATGATCTGAGTGAGTTGCCATTTTGGAAAAGACTTTATACTAAAATTATCAACAGACTTTATATCCCTTCATCACAAATGGATGGTGGACGTGTTGTGGAATTTGTAGGTTCAAGAAATGCAAAGAGTATCAGTAATTTTATTACTGCTGTAATCGATAAAGATCAATCCCAAAGAAAAATCAGCACAATATTAGATTTTGACATTGCTTGTGCAGCCGATGATGAATTTTGCAACATGGGAAGAAATTACCTAAAGGAAGCCTTCCCTGAAATAAAATCCATAGACGTATCAAATAAAGATTTGATAGAAATTAATATGGAACACTTACAAAAGGAACGTTCCAATGTGGAGACTCTATTACGTAATGTGGAAGAAACGGAAGATAATTCGGAAAATAATAACAAGAAAGCATTACATTTGAAGTTAAATCTGTTAAACCAACTTGAAACTCTCTTGTCTTCGGATGAACACCACGATGAATTATAGATTTGTAATCTGTATACAATCAATACTGTATATATTCACTATCAATATATGTAATACACCTTCATTTTTTATTTAAGAAAGCTCATCGCATAATTTTGAATTTTTTTATCGATAAATGAAAAAAAAAAACAATCAAATTAAATTTCACAAATAAAAAGGATGTATGAAATTCATTACACAATTTTATTCATATCTTAACATCTTCCTCCATAATATTGCATAGTGTAATTCTTAACATATATCACAAGACAATAATGGATCCAAATAATAATGCTAATATGTATAATTCGGCGGAGAATAAATATTATTCTCCAAATCCTGGTGTGATCCCAAACAGCAATACCTACTCCAACCAGGGCAATACTTCCAATATGGATAGTAACATCGAACAAAATTCTATTGCTAATCATTTTGTGTCTTCTACTCAGACACATATTCATTCTCAACCTTCTTTCCCCTCTGTGGAGAATATACGGGAATTAGAAACTATGGGGAGTCAGATGTCACCTACTCCGATACCCCAGTCGAGCATTCATAATAAACGTGTTTCTAAAGCATGTGATAGTTGTAGAAGAAGAAAGATTAAATGTGGACCTATCGATCCTGTAGAAAACAAATGTGCTAACTGTATCAAATATTCTGCGATATGTACTTTCAAAGAACGTGAAAGATCAAAGAGAAGAAAAAAATCCCCAAAGGAAAACTTTGACGTCAACAATGTAACTACTAATGGCATTATACCTGATAGTCGGAGATCTTATCCACATGATCAAAACCATAGTTCTATAAGGGAAAACAATCCTATTTCTTCAACTGATAACATCAATTTTGATGAAAATTATAATCAAAACAATCAAGTTAGTTTAGCACAATATTCAAAACAAGAAGGTAAAATAGAAACAAGCGATAATATGAATAACATTAATATGTCCAATACTGGAAACTCCTTTGACTACGCACCGTCCAAAAATCCTACCAAAATGATATCCAAAATGGATAAATTGGACAAGAAGGTATCGTTTGTCATTGATAATATGGCTAGATTTGAATGGCTGATACAAAACTTATCTAACAAGATAGGAAATCAACCAGAAGAAATATCAAATTCTTCAAAAGCTGTAAATAAGCACTACTTGCCAGTCTTGATAACAAATCAAAAATTAGAATGGATAAAAAATATTCTGTGTCCGGAGTTGTCCAATGAAACCTTTCTAGAACCTTTAGCAGGTGTCTTAATATCTGAACTTAAATGGTATATTACAAAAACTAAGTTAATAACTGAACTCTCTGGCCCGGCATTTCTTGATGATGATGTTCCTTTATTCCCATTGCCTTCAAAGGAACAGACTGTTAGGCTAATAGATAACCTCAATACATCATTATTAGTGACCATAACTAGTTTTGTCACGAAAGAGGAATGTTTAAATATTTGTTATAGATATTATGAAAATGAGGAGGATCTAACGTATCCAGAATTATTCCTACTAAATGTGTGTTTATGTTGCAGCGCACGTACCACCCAATTAAGTGCCATTGATGAGTTACAATTATTTAGAAAAGATAGGCATGATCTTTCTAAGGATGACTTAAGTACCATTGAAGACACTACCTTACTTAATGCAATGTATTACTACAGCCGTTTGTCAATGATCTCTTCTGGGATACTGACAGTCAAATCGTTACTATTATTGGCACATTATCTGTCAAGTACCTTTTCTGCTGAATTGGCTGTTGATATACATTCAACTGCTATGAGATTTGCCATAGATTTGGGTTTAAATGAAAGGTCTCATTATGTGAATCTTTCTCCTGAAAGAATTTCCATGGAGAGACTTGTATGGTGGCACTGTTGTTATCGTGATTTACTTATGTCTTTAAAGCTATGTAAACAGCCTTTACAGACAGAGCAGGATATGGATGTTCTTTCAGATGATACTTATTTTGAATTAATAAGGAATTATATTTTTGATACTTATTCCAAATCTAACCCTCTGATTATGGATAATATTAAAGACTTGAAGCAAGCTTTAGAAGTTTTGATAAATCATAGTGAGGGTGTTTCCTTATATATGTCATACCATAGTTGCAGAATCAACCGTATACTATACAAAATGCAATTGGTCTGCTTTTCAGTAAGAAGTACTCTCGATAAACCATTTGATAATATCATACAAGAGGTATTGAATATCAGAGACACTTTAAAAGATTGGAGGGCTAATTTACACCCATCTATGAAACTACAAAGCTATAGACAATATATTGCACTATTATTTTCCCAAGCAAAAATTTCTAACCCTACTGTATCATATGAAGTATCGTGCTTCCACGTTATTTCTGTTCATTTTTGGTATTTTTACACAATCATTACTTTGAGTACATTTGCCTTATCCTTCCTTTTTGATAACGAAGCTCTCTTTCAACATTCTAGACACAATATTCCTCTTATAATAAAAACATTTTCTGGGAAATACAAGTCGGCCTGTGTCGATATGTTAAGACTTTTTAACACCACAGTTTATCAACCCAGTATGTATAACGAACTATTATTTCCGTTTTCTACTGGTGTTTTCACGTTACTATTCCATGTGATTAAGCATATTGATGACGATGAAATCCCCATTCTAATTCAATTATTAGAAGACACACATTCCCACTTAATTGGCGATGATCACGAACGTTGTACTAGTGTTAATTCCAAATGGAACATTACTGTTTATATGTATTCTTTCTTGATGCAGCATATAATAACGCATTTTAATAACTGTCATCCCAAGGCTTCCGTCTTTACATTTACTCCACTGCCATACATTGAATGTTTAGAAAATATTTCTACCTGCACCGAGGAAGCTAAAGAAGAAGCTGTTGCTAACCTACTTTCAAGACTCAAAAGTTCACCTATATTTCAGAAACTCTTTAACGGTTTAAACATAGACGAGATTATCTCTTCAAAAGATACTACTTCTCCTCCTATCCAGAAGTCAACAATAAGTATTGCCTCTCCCATATCCTCTGAGATGCTAAAAGCACTGAATAGCACAGCACCTATAGAAGTGGGTGAGGGTTATAAAGCATCTCTACCAGATAATTCCCTATTCCCCAGCATGCCAGACACCAATAGCATTGTATATAATAAACCAGATTTTGCAAAATCAGAAAACATTGTTCCAAGAGCTAACAAAAATGTGAATGTGAATACCGATGAGTTTTCCAAATTACTTCCCTTCAATACTTTTCTTTTCGATAGAGACTTTTCTTTCTTAGAATTCTTTAGGGAGCATTAGAAATTATAGGTAAATTGGTAATAAATACTGGTAACCGAACTTTTGAAGTTTAATTGATAATCATATACAAAAAGTCATTTCTAGAGTAGTGAAAAATTTTGTTTAAATAGATCTATAGGTAATATAAAACGATTTCTCTCTCTCTATATATATTGTATCTTATCTTTTTTATGACATTTATAAGCATTCCATATCATATAAAACTCCATCACAGTAATAAGTCAGATATGTATTTAAGGTACTTGTTCTTTTCTGGGCCAGCTTCATTTGTGATCCTTTGTACTAACTCCAGTATCTTTTGTTGGCAAACAGGATCACTTAGAGACTTGTCATCATCTAGGCCTTCCTCTTTTACTCTTTCAACCCATTCTTTTAGAATATTTTTTAATTGAATATTACCATCATTAATTTCTTTCATCGAAAGTTTGTTCTTTTTGATTTCTTTGTTGCTTCTTTTTAAGTCTTCAAGCTCACTTGCTTTACGTTTTGCCATTTTTATAATCTTTTGAGGAAACTGAACAACTTCTGCTACATGAATACCAAAAGACTGGTCTGAAATACCCGGTTCAACTTTATACAGCAGCGTAATATCATTACTATCATGATGACTTAGATTACCTTGTTCGATATGAGCAACTACATGCATGTTTTGGACATTAGGTAGTTTATCAGCAAGAGTAGTTAGTTCGTGAAAGTGGGTTGCAAATAGGGCAAAACAACCTATTTTACCGGCAATAAATTCAGCAATTGCCCAAGCCAAGCCGAAACCGTCATATGTACTAGTCCCACGGCCTAATTCATCGACGATAATAAGAGAGTTTTCAGTGGCATTCTTCAAAATAGAAGCAGTTTCCAACATTTCAACCATAAATGTTGATACCCCTTTTAGTTGCGAATCACCAGCACCTACCCTACATAATATGGCATCTACAATTGCAATTTCTGCTTCTTCACAAGGTACAAAACAACCAATTTGGGCCATTAGAGAAATGACACCAACTTGCCTTATATATGTTGATTTACCACCCATATTAGGTCCAGTAATAATTAAAAAGTCACTAATGTTCTTCTCTAAATTAACATCATTAGATATAAAGGTCAAATCGTCTTGCATTTCCAACACTGGATGACGTGAACCGATTAATGAAGTTTTCCTGTGTGAATCAAAACCATGCATTACAGGCCTAATATATGGGATAGGAGCATAAGATGAGATATGAGCAAATGAAGATAGAACATCTAAATGCGCTAATACTAGACTTATTCTTTCCATTACAGGTGTATAAGTCATAGTAATATTGATTATTTCTTTAACTAATGCAGATTGTTGTCTCTCGTAGTCCTTCTGCAATGAAGCTGTTTCTTCCGCAATCTCCCTTAGTTCCTTTGTACTAAAAAAAATACCAGCTTTTACTGTCGACAATTCTATGTATTTCTTATGTTTTCTTAGCTCTTTAGCATCATTACGAGTCAATCTCATACACCAGCCATGTAGGTGATGGTTCTCCAGCTTTAGCTTCTTTTCATGATCAAAGCCTAGATCATCAGCAGCGTCAAGATGGATCTCTTTTATTTGTTCCTTTAATGTGTCTAGCTTACTTTTGATTATTGCTAATTCTTCATTGAACTCTATTCTAATCATAAACTCATTGTTTTCTTCATATGAATCTAAGTCAACAGTTGTCTCCACCATCTCTTGCAATTTACTTAATGGATCTAAATGTATCTTTAGCGGATCTAGCCAACTTGTATGGATCAATTCCTTTAAGAGGGGTTCTATATCACCTTCTTGCAAGAAAGATTCCAACAGTTCAATAATCTCTGGAATTCTTTTTGTGAATTGATATATTTTCAGAACATCTTCTAAGTTACCTTTTTTGCCTAGTTTTTTAGTTAGACGGCGAATATCAGGTATTAAAGGTAAATAATCACTTTGTAACATCTGTCTTAATTCTAATTGATCTATCAGAAGCTCGACTAAATCATGCCTCTTTTTAATTTCAGTCAAGTCGGTAAGAGGTTGCTTTAACCATTCATTAAGAAGTCTAACACCGGCATTAGTCTTGCAGTTGTTCAGCAATTGAAACAATGAGGTTATTCTGCCACTGGCATTAGAGTGAAAGGAAGCATTATTAGTATTGGTGGCAAATAGTTGAGTTGGACCTTGTGGAAATAAATTTAAAGCTTTTAGAGCAGATGCATCTAACTTCATAAACTCCTGTAAAGAATGCTGGATTAATTCAAATGATCCAGCCTGGTCAGGTTCATTCAGTAATTCTAAGTAATGTATCAAAGCATTGCATGCTCCTAGAGATAGTTTTGAGTATTTCTTAGGTAATGATAATGCTAACTCATCACCTAATATTTTGATAAGGTCAGCTTCAATATCTTTATCAGTGAATTCGGAATTTTTTAATAGTGTTGGTACACAGTCACAACGAGATACTACACTAACAATTTTCTTTAATTCACTGTTAGCATTCTCATTACTGGATAGATCTTGAAGAAGACATTCTTTGACACCTAACTGAATTAAAAAGCTTTCCAAATTTGAATATACCTCATTATCGACAATATCTAACATCCCAATTTTATTATCACTTGTATCAATAAATGTAATGCCCATGGTACAGTTGCCATCTTTAGAATTCAATTGCAATTTGATACTAGCTATAACAATAGAGGAATCTACATTAACATTCATTAAATCACTAACTTGCTCAATGTTACCGGGAGACGCACTTTTTAAAAGTTTCCATGATCTATCAAAAATCTCAACTTTATAACCTGAATCTAACAAACATGTCTTGAGTAAGCTACTCATTATCTGCTGGGATATCGTTACATATTTAGTTGGTTCCTTAAATAATTTGGCAGTAATGTTATCAATATTACATGATTTTAGAACAGATTGAGTGTGATAGATATTATCGGCAACAAAAACTGCATCAAAACCGACAACTGTATAATACTCTCCCCTATCGACGACTCTAATAGTAGTAGATGGTTTAGGTTCTAATTGAACAAATCGTTTGTAGAATCCTCTTTCCTCAGATAAATCGGAAAACTTCAGCTCAGGTCTAGTAGCAGACATTGGATGGTGCAGTTGTTGGTCAGTACAAAAGGTAAATTGATTAACTGAATTATGCTGAACTTGAGTTTATCGAGTGTTTTTAACATGATATTATGCGATGTCTTACTTATAAATACATTTCGCATTTTAGTTATCTTACGCGTCATGGCCAAAATGAAAAAAAAAGAGAGAAATTTGGCAAAATTTCGTGTCAGTAATTCATTTTCTTTAATCAAAGAAATGACAACAATAATAGTCATTTGAATATTCATGTATATAGGAACTATCTATCATAAGCAGATTTAAATTAAAACAAGATTAAATAGAGAAATTAGAGGCCTATAAAATGATATTATTTCTTGTACTCTTTCTTCCTCTTTCACCTTGTTCAACAAGTTTTTCAATAATTTTATTTTGCTCGTTACCTTTTTCTTCTAAATCTGAAATCTGCCTACTAAGAAAGTGATTAGACCTAACAGCTTTGATATATTGAGTAATTATTTGGTCTAAGAACTTTGGTTTAGCAATTTTTTGGTAAAATATCGATACTTGCTTCTCAACTGATTGAAATTTTGCTTCTAATGATTCCTCATCTTTTTGAGAAGCATCAATGATGCTATCTGAGCTATTTAAATTTTTCAAGTATAATTCATATTCGCACAAAGTTTGCTCATCGATGCAATTTCTAAATGAACTCATTAATTGAGACATAAATTGTAGTGATTCTGTTCTGTAACATTCTATTAATTGCACTTGATGATGTAAATATTTCTTCTCCTTTCTTAAATCCAATACTTTCATTCTTTCTCTTTGATATTCGTATAGGACTCTGGTATTATCTTTTTTCAGGAACTCTACTGATTCTTTGTAACCATTTAGTGCTGTTGATAATATATCAGTATCGCACTTCATTGTAGAAATGTTATCTATGGACACTGTAGATGGTGGTGCTGACATTTTTTTCTCATTATTTTCTTCTATGATTGAGTTCTGTTCTTGTACCTGAATGGTTAGCTTTTTGAATCGTTTTCTCAGATCTCTATTTGAGGATGATACTTCTTTGTTTTGTTGTTTGATAGTAGATATTTCTTCATATAACTTTTCAAGTATTTCTTTGAAAAGATCTGCATTCGAAAATATGTTTTTATTTTTTATATTTTCTTCATCCAAACTTAAGTCTAAATCATATACAACTTCCTTAAATAATTCAAAGATTTCGCCCCATTTTATACTTTCGTTGTTTTTAGTATGTAGCTCTTTGGTTCGAGATTTAAGTTCCAATTTTAACTTTTCATTTTCTTTTAGTAATGTTTTTTTAATACTCTTATAGCGATCAATATTTATTGAGATAGTTTCAGCTTCCTTCTTGTGCACTTCAACTTTATTTTTCAGTTCTTCTATTAGTTTCATATTTTCATTATAATCCTGGAAAAGACATTCAAGATTACCTTTTAAGAACAGTGATAATTCATCCAAGGATAAATCATCCAACTCAACTACATTATTATCATTTTTCCATTTGGATACTAAAGTAAGAATCTCAGCAAATGAATCATATGAGGAAAACTGTCTTGTAATTGTAATACTTTTCTTAAGTTTCTTGGGTTCTAAGTCAGGGTTTGCTATATGTAATGCTATTTTATCTTGACCGACATCATCAAGTGGAGTAAGAGGAGAAAAATCTGTCTTGTAAGAAAAGTTTGTTTCCTTGTTATTAAATTCATCCAGATGATCAAAATCACTGTTCATAGAGAAAGAATCCATTGATCTTGCTTTAGAACTATCATCATTGTATTGTAAAAGTTTAGTATGAGGATCCTTCAGATATGTAACGGATTTATTCTTTTTTTTCTGTGTCAGATCTTTTAAGTTTGCTTCTAACCTTTCATCATGTAACTTATCCTGAGACCTTATTGAAAATGTTTTGCCGATAGATTCCCCATTCGTAATAGGAATGGAACCTGTAGTGTCATTAAGCAGACCAGTTGAGTATTCATTTGTATTGTAATCATTTGAATCATCAAAAGACTTATCTCCTTTGCCCCGAAACATTTCCCAAAAACGTCTTCTTCTATGCTTAGGTTCTGATGTCTGAGATGACCCTGAAGAATAAACATTTCTTTTTGAAGATGCTGAGTTTAAGCCTGTATCTACTTTATTCTTACGATTTTTTTTTCCAACTATAGAGGACAAGAAGGAAGAGCTTGCACTTTTATTGGTTTCGATGTCAGAAGAGGTAATACTGTCATCGTCCTTTATTGAATATCCATCTGGAGTAACAGAATTTGGTCTAACAGGACTAACAGAATGAGATATTAAATTCATTGAAAAATTTGTTGGGTCCTCTATTTTACTGTTGCTGCCAATAATATAGCATATGTGGTTGAAATATTATAATTGCTATTATTTAATATTCTTAATTTTGTGTCGCTGACAAAAAAAATTATTTGACGATAAGACAAAAAAACTGACAAGAATTAATATTAAGTGGTAAATGAAATAAATAAAATTAGTTAGTTGTATTATATTAAGGATGATCTATGCAAATTGAGTTATTTTCTTTGTAAGCAAAAAATTGAATAAATATAATGAAATCCATGATCAATGTTCCTGAACTGCCGAGCAACCAGGAAGCATTTAGTAATAGATAGTTAGGATCTAATGATATGGCCATTACACTAATAATAAATGTAGTATTACCTATACAGGCAAATAAGAAGAACAAGAAGGATATACCTTCACATGATCTTCTCTTGAAATTTAATAGTATTTGAGGTATCCTTGAACCTAAGTATAATAATGCACTTAGGTAGCCGAACAATTGTGCTAGCCAATTCATCTTCATAATAGGTTCTTTCTCTATAGGTGCCTTTGGGTTATCACCATTGTATCTGTTACAATAAGTTATATACCATGATATGAAACCAGAGAAAATAACCAACGATACAATAAAAGTATTATTTAAATAGTTTGTCTTTTCATTTGTAGCGCTTATAGTAGTCGTATTATCTTCATTCTCTATAGAAGCAAAATTTGTTTCTTCTTGTGCGTGTGTATTAGATGCAGTGTGAGATCTTGATTGTAATAACGGTTGATTTTCATTGAACACATCTTGCAATACATTATCATTAATCGGATTAGCCGGAGATAGATGTATAGCGTCTATTTTGTCCTCTACATCGTACCAAAGACACTGTACAAGTAAGATTATATCAGCAACAGTATAATAAGCGGCTAAAATGATCATGGTTGGGAGAAGATGTTGTAACAGAGCACCCAATAAATTGAAAACATCACCTGCAAGCCATAGTACTACAAAGAGTAATGATAACCCATCGGCGGATTTTCTATAGAAATTTTCGTATATCTGAGGAACGAAAACAATAACCCAACATGCAATAGATATGGAACCTGCTATACCGCTAATATTTTCAGAGGTTAACTCTATAGGAATGAGTTGCATCGGTAATATAATAGAGATAATCCAGTGCTACCACTTTCCTTTCTAACTGTAACAAAAGTGAATTAATAACTAAATAAGAGCTATTTTTCTGTTAAAACTTATCAGTTCTCTAACCACCTTTCTATCAGCCCTCTATATCCTCTTTATATCTACTACTCTTATATTCTTTTATATAATCATGAGTAATTTCCGGATAGTTATCACAAGTAACGTAAAAAATCTTTTCCGGTGGAATTTTATGTGACACGTCGTCTTATACGTGAGTGACAGTAATTCTAATTTTATTAACTTTTAGATCCAGATAGTTGAAGGATATTTAGTTTATTCTATTGTTACATATTATAGCTCGTCGCTATCGGATAGACCTGGCAATGGTGCTATCTTGGCGATGTCAATTTTTCTGGGTGGTAATGCAGATTCAAAGGACTCGCGCCAGTCTTTATTATCGAAATACTTTAACATGATCTGTACTACATGCGTTGTGGTAAGGACTCTTCTTCCATCAATATTTATGAATTCGTCCAATGGTAGTCTCTTGGTTGGAATACCTAGTTCTTTTGCCTTATTGTAACAAAGGGCCTTGTGTCTGTTCTTATCTACGATACCACCCACTATATATGTCATTCCAGGTTCTAATTTTTCGATCTTTTCATCAGTATCAGCTGTAAGGTATACCATCTTGGATTTATCGCCGGTAGTTATAATATCTTCATTATCGTGGAACTTGAAATGATTCCATTGATCATGGTTAGTATCACTTAATCCCTTCTCGAATCTTTCCCTTAATCTCTTGTTAAAAGTGGTGATATCGATATTGGCATAATTATCAGCTCTCCTATTGGCAGCGTATGCTCTAGTAATCTGATTGGACAAACTAATCACCTCTTTATCATTCATTAGGTCATCAAACCCACAGTCTATAACGATCTTCATTCCAGAGTCCTTTTGATTTACATTCACTTTTGGAGGACGAATATATTCACTAGGCACTTCTTCACCCTTTTCTTCGTACTCCTTAATTATAGCACGACGTCTCTCCTTAGCACGTTTACGTTTTTCACTACGTACTTTGGAATATGCTTCTTTATTCTCTTCAAACTGTTGTCTTCTCCATTGTTTCTTCCATTGAGACTTTGACATGCCTTCAGGAACAGGAGGCATATTATCACCTCTTCTCTTTTTGACACCTTCTACTTCATTACTCATATTTCCTCACAGCACAGAATAGCCCCTATGATAGCACTTCTACAGTTACTAATTGCTCAATACTTGTTCGAGATGAGATGATCAAAATTTTTCAAAATTTTTTTTTTCTAAGTACAAAATGTTCAAAATTTTTCATTAAAACGGACATGAAAAGGCATTCGAGAACCAAAAGATACATAATAATATCAGATATTTGATTAAAGGAAATATAATACTACTTATTCAATTGAAGTGGTAAAGGCAAAGCCGTATCGAGATAAACATGAGTAAAATTGCATTGAAGCTAGAACTACCTTGGGTGGAAAAGTATCGTCCACAACTGTTGAAAGACATTGTAGGTAACGAAGAAACTATAGAGAGATTATCTCAGATCGCGCAAGATGGTAATATGCCACATATGATCATATCGGGATTGCCCGGTATAGGTAAGACTACCTCTGTACACTGTCTAGCTCATGAATTGTTGGGGGACTCATATTCTCAAGCAGTTCTTGAATTGAATGCATCTGATGATAGAGGTATTGATGTAGTTAGGAATCAAATAAAACAGTTTGCTCAAAAGAAATGTCATCTACCTCAGGGGAAACATAAAATAATCATATTGGATGAGGCAGATTCCATGACTGCTGGGGCTCAACAGGCTCTTAGAAGAACAATGGAACTATATTCAAATACTACAAGATTTGCCTTCGCATGTAATCAATCAAATAAGATCATTGAACCTTTACAGAGTAGATGTGCTATCTTACGTTATTCAAAACTGAGCGATGAGCAAGTATTGAAAAGACTACTAGAGATCATTGAAAAGGAAAACATCAAATACGCCAATGATGGTCTTGAGGCTATTATATTTACTGCTGAAGGTGATATGAGACAAGCTATAAACAATCTACAAAGTACTGTGGCTGGTCATGGTTTTGTTAATGGTGATAACGTTTTCAAAATCGTAGATTCTCCTCACCCTCTAGTGGTGAAAAAAATGCTATTAGCACCAACTTTAGATGAAGCTTTAGCTTTACTCAGAAACAATCTATGGAAAAAAGGCTACTCTGCTGTTGATATAGTGACAACATGCTTCCGTGTCACTAAATCACTATTCGAGATCAAAGAAGCAAAGAGACTAGAAATGATAAAAGTTATAGGGATTACACATATGCGGATTTTAGAAGGTGTGGGTACATATTTACAACTGGCTAGTATGCTGGCTAATCTCCATAAACTAAAGTAAAAAAAATATGGTATATATTTAATATAGAGTAATTAATGTATCTGCTTCGTTTTATTTATTCCTGTGACAACGCGAAATTGTTTCAGATTTCTACTATAAAATTCCAAGATGGTTTTGAGAATTAGAATAATCAGTTCGTAAGACTACAATGAGAATTAGCCCATCGATCTAACAGTTCATATATAGTGTTGAGTCTTCAATTGTTCAGTTGGTATTACGGTCAGTCACATCTGGAGTAAGAATGAAAAGTGGGGGATGTCAAATTCGTTAACCGTCTCGCAACAGAAAGTTATAGATTTCCCATATAAGGAAAAAGGTATTTTGAAAGTAGTAGCTGGTCCAGGGTCTGGTAAAACATATACTCTTTTACAGAAAATATATCACTTGATTAGATCGAATCAGATCAATCCTGATGAAATATTAGTGTTATCACTAACTAATAAATCTGTTGATAGCATTACTGAGAAATTAACTGCTGTTTTTAAGACGCTCAATGAAACTGACGGTCATTACAATCTGGATGATATCCAAGCTATCGTAGAAAAAGTTGGCATATATACGATCCATGGATTGGCTAACCGAATAGTTGTGGAGCATGAAGGTATAGTTTCTATTATTGAAGAAAATGGTTGGAGAGGTCTTGCGAAGCTGATTTCACCTGAATTTTGGAAGAGTAATAAATTTAATGAATCTGCAAATTCTGCAGCTTCTATCCCTAGAATACTAGAAAAGTTGCTAAAACAATATAAATCAAGCTCAGATGAAAAAAAAAAAGATATTGTTGTTGATGAAATCATAAAGATAATGAACAATTGTAAAGTACTAACGAATGATGATTTAGTATTAAGAGCATCTCAATATTTAAATCATAGTGGAAAAACTGTTACTGAGCCGGGAAATGATAATGAATCATTTTTATGGAATTTACAAAATAAAATAAAAATCATTTTCATAGATGAATTCCAAGACTTATATCCATCTTTATTACCTATCATAGAAAAAATATCTTTTAACAAGCAATTGATTTTATTTGGTGATAAAAATCAAAGTATTTATGAATTCTTGGGCAAAAACAAGTCTGTTATAGACTCCTTAGATAAATTATATGATAAAAAAGAAGCCTCTATGACAACTTTGCATTTGTTTGATAACTTTAGATCAACCCCAGAAATTATAAAATCTGCATTACAAATACTACCGAGACAATCAAATATCAATCAGCAAGAATTAGTGCTTAAATCGTCTTCAACTGCAGTCCCAACTGTTTTGGAGATAAATGAACCGGCAAATCAGATGGAATATTTAATTGATCAAATTACTCAATTAGTATGTTCATCGGCAAAGTTTTCAGATATTGCTATATTATCAAGGACCAACGCCTTTCTTGACAAGGTAGCAGACCATTTATCCTCATATAATATTCCTTATGAAAAGTTAACTTCTCAACCAGATTGGATACATGATATCAGAATTCAATTTATGATCGATATTCTAAAAGTTATAGTTCTTGCAAACCAAGAGAACTCCGCAGCAGTTGATGAGGAATATAAAGAAAAAACTATTGATGGTTTAGAATGGAGAAGTAATTTCAGTATAATCGTTACCTTAAGTGACTTACGTGGTGTAGGTAATAAAACCATTCAATCTCTCTACTCATATTGTACAGGAAATAACATATCCCTTTGGAAATGTCTAACTGAAACCCCTAAATCTGAATGGCCTATTCCTGTAATGTCTAAAAAGAGATTGGAAGAGTTCGCCACAGAACTGTTTCCCTATGTAGAGGATGGAAGATTACTAAGGATGGAAGAACCTATAAAACTTATTGAGGAAGTCTCTAGTATTGTAAGCAAGTTAGAGTGTCCTGCTTTTCAATTCAAAACTGTTAAGGACCTGAAAACTTTTAAAATACATCTCGAGGAAATGTTTAGAATTATGAAATTATGCTCGTTAAATAAGCCTTCAGATACAACTTTGATAGAATGGTTTTTAGAGACATATTTCGATCAATCACATATGTACAACTATACAAGAAGTCAAACTAATCCAGAAGGTTCAGGAAAAGTGAAGCTTTCCACAATTCATTCCTCGAAAGGTTTAGAGTTTCCAATAGTGTTTTTAATGAACCCGAGTCTTAATAATTACCCTATGGATGATAACACTTTGTATGTGGGTATGACAAGAGCAAGAAATCTGCTGTATACAATCAACATGAATCACTCAAGACTACGTAGGACTGCAAGTAAAAATTCTGACTCTTTTATGGGGAATGAACACTTTTGGAAATATTACAATGAAGATATGCATAGACAATTCACGTATTCCTATCCAAAAGCATTAAAAAACTACCAAAGACTTCAGCAAAAATTCTCCATGAGATCATATCATTCAATCACTAGACCTATATTAAATGCTATCAAGTATATATAATTTTTATAATATAGCTATTAAATAGTTTCTTACATACTATTTCATTTTTCACTGTTAAGAAATTTAAAAAGGCGGTTAACTTTAGCACGCAATTTGAAATAAGGAGGACTACAAGATACAAAACAAAGAGCCATTGAAGAGCCCAAATCATCCATATAAGACGCTAAAAAGATGATTCATTTTGGTAAAAGTACTGCTACCAGGAGGGCAATCAACAATCTGGGCAATCCCATTATCAAGCGTTTCAAAGTTACTGACGCTTCGAACGATGAGATCTCTCATTTTACTACATTAGCTCCAACTTGGTGGGACACAAATGGATCTCAAGCCATACTACACAGATTGAATCTGACTAGAATGGAGTTTTTCCAAAGGACTATCAGAGATACGGTTAAGATCGATGATGCTGATGTCCTTATCCCTGGATATAAATTCGAAAACTTCCTACCCAAACAAGTTTCCAAAGCGGTTAAAGAAGATTGGGATGAAAGTGTGAACTTGAAACTTAACCAAAATAAGTTAAGTATTCTTGACGTGGGATGTGGGGGAGGTATATTCACTGAATCGGTCGGTAGATTACCATATGTCAAAAATGTTTTAGGTATAGATTTGACGAAAGATGTTATTGACATAGCTAAAATGCATGCTCAATACGATCCAGCTGTAAACGAAAAGATTAAATATGAGATGCTTGCTCTAGAAGATGTGAAAGAAACGTATGATGTGGTTAGCTGTTTCGAAATGTTAGAACATGTTGACAGACCAGGTGATATTTTACAACATCTTTGGAATAAATTGCGCCCTAACGGGATTTTGTTTTTAAGTACAATTAATAGAGACCTAGTTTCATGGTTTACTACAATTTTCATGGCTGAAAAGGTGCTTCGCCTGGTCCCACCAGGAACTCATCATCTAAATAAGTACGTGAACTCTTCTGAGATTGCTGAATGGTTCAAGAAAAAGAAAAGAAGACAGTATCAAGTTTTAAGCACCAAAGGAGTTATGTTTATACCTACAAAAGGATGGATTGAACATGACTATCCAAATATTGGTAACTACATTATGGCTATTAAGAAACTGGATTAATGTGACACATAATTACATGGATGATTCATACTTCGCTATACAAAAATCGAACTATTTTATTGTTAAGCGCGCAAATTTTTCGAAGAATTGATATTATAAAAAATTGGAAAAAAACAAGAAAAAAGATGTAGAAATGAAAGTAATGAGTATTTTCATATATTTCTGATTTAGTATACCAAAAAATTATACTAAACAAAAGTAAAAAATGGCCACCGAAGCTGTCACTGATGGAGTCTCAAAATTAGACATTAATGCTCCAACTAAGAAAGAACAAGTCATTACACCATGGGACGTTGAAGGTGCCGTTGATGAAAAAGGTGTTGCACAAATCATTGACTATGATAAATTAATTTCTCAATTTGGTACTAAAGCCATTGGTAAAGAAACTTTAGAAAGATTCCAAGCAGTTACTGGTCATGAACCTCATCATTTTATGCGTAAAGGTTACTTCTTCAGTGAACGTGATTTCAACAAGATTTTAGATCTATATGAGCAAGGTAAACCATTTTTCCTATACACCGGTAGAGGTCCATCTAGTGACTCTATGCATATGGGACATATGATTCCTTTTGTATTTACCAAATGGTTACAAGATGTCTTCGATGTTCCATTAGTTATTGAATTAACAGATGATGAGAAATTCTTATTCAAGCATAAATTAACCATTGAAGATGTTAAGAAATTTGCTAAGGAAAATGCTAAGGATATTGTTGCCGTTGGTTTCAACCCAGAAAATACTTTTATATTCTCTGATTTAGAATACATGGGTAGTGGATTTTATGAAACTGTTGTTCGTGTCTCTAGACAAATCACTGGTTCCACTGCTAAAGCCGTGTTTGGTTTTAATGATTCAGACTGTATTGGTAAATTCCATTTTGCATCTATTCAAATTGCCTCTGCTTTCCCAAGTTCTTTCCCAGATGTTTTGGGCCTTCCTAAAAAGACCCCATGTTTAATTCCATGTGCTATTGATCAAGATCCATATTTTAGAGTCTGTAGAGATGTTGCTGAAAAATTAAAGTTTGCTAAACCAGCTTTATTACATTCTAAATTTTTCCCTGCATTACAAGGTTCTACTACTAAGATGTCCGCATCTGATGATTCCTCAGCTATTTTTATGACTGATACACCAAAACAGATTCAAAAGAAAGTCAACAAGTATGCTTTCAGTGGTGGTCAAGTAACTATTGAACAACACAGAGAATTAGGTGGTAATCCAGATGTTGATGTTGCATTCCAATATTTATCTTTCTTCAAAGATGATGATGAATTCTTAAAGGACTGTTATAATAAATATAAGAGTGGTGAACTGTTATCAGGAGAAATGAAGAAGTTATGTATTGAAGTATTACAAGAATTTGTTAAAGGTTTCCAAGAAAGAAGAGCTAAAGTCAGCGACGAACTATTGGAAAAATTCATGAAGCCACATAAATTAGTTTGGGGTGAAAAGGAAAGATTGGTACCTGTTAAGCCAAAGGAACCAAAGAAAAACTGAGTGTTTTACGAATAAAAATTAATAATAATATCATAATAGAAAATCGAAATAACGTATAGTTTTTTTTTCATCAAATCTTCTTGTACAATATATAGTTATAAACGAATGTTCAATCACTTTATATGTTACATATTTAACCTCATTTTTACTCTTTTCTTGAACTCAAATGAAGGACTAAATCCTCTATATTAATTATAGGAATATCAAATTTTGAACTAAATTCAATACAGTCATCCAGTCTCATCATGGATCCATCTTCATCTCTAACTAATTCACCAATAGCTGCTACAGGAGCCAAACCACTTAGTATGCACATATCAACCGCAGCCTCGGTATGTCCCCTTCTTTGTAATACACCATTATCGGCAGCTCTTAGTGGACATATGTGACCTGGTTTCAAAAAATCTTTTGGCCCAGCATTAGCCTTAGCTAAAGCTTTGCATGTTAAAGCTCTATCATGAGCAGAAATACCAGTTGTCGTACCATCAGCTACATCAACAGTTATAGTATAAGCTGTACCGTGTCTGTCATCATCATACGAGACACATTTGATATTGGACCTCATTAGGGGTAGATCCAATTTATCCGCAATTTCATTCGTCATTGGAGCACATACGTACCCGGAAGAATAACGAACTAAAAAGGCCATATCTTCAGTTGTAATATTTTCAGCAGCAATAATTAAATCACCTTCATTTTCACGAGATGAATCATCCATTACAATGATGAATTTATTTTTTCTAAAGTAATCGATGGCGACATTAATTGGAGTAAAGATAGTCATTTTCGTTAGTAACGCAGTGTTTCAGTAATACAATTACAGTTGATATCCACCTAGCTAGGACTGAAACCAACTCAAATAATATTCCGTAAACCACCTTTTCTTTTATATACCATATATCCCTGTATAAATTTCAGCTTACGTTAACACCTCTACGAGACACATTTCCCAAAATGGAAATTCGGATGACAGTGCCAGATCCAGGAGTAGATATCTGTCGTCCTCAGAAAACTTCGCAGAAGATAGATTTAGTAATAAAAAGCGGAGATAAGAATTCATTTTTCTTACTATTGGAGGGCGGAGATAACAGAAAAGCGCCCGTTTAATATGATTTTTAATGCATGTGACAGTTGTTCGGCGAAAATTTTAGCGATGAGCAAGATATTTAAACAAGCACGAAGATCGGAGACGCTTAACTTTGTTTGGTTTACTAAGTTCCAGTTTTGTGTAGTATTGAATTGCAATTGAAAGGAATCCAGTTGCTGCATGGTAGCAATTGGAATCATCATGGTTTGCTTTAGTGAAGGTATTGGATTCTTTATTTAGTAGAATTGAGTTTTCAATACAGTTTGCACTTTCTTAGCTTGTTGCACATCTTATCTATTTTAGAGATTTATATGATGATAGATAATACTTTTATGACGTTAGACTTCTGAAGGCCTCAAGAACCTACTGCAGAAAACGTATATTATACATCTGATTACTTCAATCTCGATAAACTTCCTTGATTCTTCTTTTATTTCAAGTGCGTTAACTTTTGACTTACTGTATAAATTGAAGTTACTTGTAGATGATATAAATATATATATATATTCATGAGAATATAGCTAGTACACTAAACAAAACACTTCCATTGCCTTTCTGCTCGAGCAAATTTCTTCCTTTTACTCATAGAAGAAATGCAGAGGAAAGAAAATTTTATGAAATTACTTAAATTTTATCAAGCTTGAATAAAAAGTATACACCTTTAGAAACTTGGTAACCCAAAAACTTAAAATCAAGAGAAAAGTACTCCAGATATACAGATCATAAATGGGATTGGAAGAAATTGTGTCCTTCAAATTGGACTATGCTCCACAGTATCATATATCAAAATATTCTTCCCGAAGAACTGGCCTACAGTTAGTTCACATCAATCATAAATCATCTCCTCTAGTTCAAGGTTACTTTGCAGTGGCAACAGAATGTCCTACTGATTCTGGTACTCCTCATACTTTAGAACACCTTATATTTATGGGCTCTAAAGATTATCCTTACAAGGGTTTATTAGACACTGCAGGAAATTTATGTATGTCTTCTACAAATGCTTGGACAGCTACTGATCAAACAGTTTATACATTAACAAGTGCTGGCTGGACTGGTTTTAAGAATTTGCTTCCAAAATATTTAGATCACATCTTAAATCCTACTTTAACTGATGATGCTTGTCTTACTGAAGTATATCATTTAGATCCAACTGATCTTACTGATAAAGGTGTCGTGTATAGTGAAATGGAAGCAATTGAGTCTCAAAGTTGGTTCATTACAATGCTAGAAAAACAAAAATTACTCTTTCCTCAAGGAAGTGGATATAGATCTGAAACTGGTGGTTTGACTGAAAATTTAAGAACATTGACTAATGATGAAATAAAACAATTTCATAAAGAAATGTATTCATCGAACAATTTATGTTTAATTGTCTGTGGAAATGTCCCAAAGGAGGAATTACTATCAATTGTCAACCTTTGGGATGAGACACTTCCTCAAGTTGATTTGGAACAGGTAAAGAGACCATTCTTAGATACATCATTATCTCAAATTCCTAATTCAAGATCAGAGATTATTGAATCTAAAGTACAATTCCCTGAATCTGATGAATCTCAAGGCGAATTATTATTTGCTTGGATTGGTGAGAAGTATACTAATTATGAAAAGGATTTAGCCACTTCTATATTATTAGATTATCTTACTGAAAGTGCGTTAGCCCCATTTGTTAAGATATTAGTTGAAATTGATGATCCCTTGGCTAATTCAGTAGACTACTGGACTGATGATTTTATGAGAACGATTATCAATTTAGGTATTCATGGGGTTCCAACTGAAAAATTACAAGAAACAAAGGAAAAAGTAATGGAGATCTTATCCACACATGAGATTGATTTGAAAAGAATGAAACAAGTTGTGGATAACGGAAAATGGGAATATGTACTAAGAATAGAGAAAAATGGTGATAGTGCTTTATCTACGGCAACTATTACAGATTTTATATATGGTAACAAAGATGGTACATCTTTAAAATCATCTCTTAAGGATTTGTCTGATTTTGATGCTCTATCTAATTGGACTGTCGATCAATGGCAATCATTATTGAAAAAGTTATTTGTAAATAATAAGCCTGTGATTGTAATTGGAGAACCAAGTAATTCTTTGTATGAAAATTCCGAATTAGAAAGAAATCAATTGCTAAAAGAGAGGGAAGAAAAGTATAATAAAAGTGAAAGAGAATTGATGTTGAAACGTTTAGACACCGCAAAGGCTAACAATAATAAAGAAATTTCTAATGATATAATACGTGAGTATGAAATTAAAGACCCAGTGAAAAGTGTCGATTTTATCAAGACTGAAGGAATTTCAAATGTCTCTAACTCCAACTTGTCAAAACTATCAATAAAGAACGATTCTTTAATAAACTCTATCTTAAAAGAGAAACCAACTAACTTTCCATTTTTCATGCAATTTGAACATTTCCCATCTCAATTCATAGAGATTCACTGTCTCCTAAATACGATGTCAATAAAGGATACCTCATTGTTGCCATATTATCATATTTTCGATGAATTATTTTCAATGCCTATGACTGACGAAATGAATCCCGGTTCTATTATTTCCTTTGAAGACGTGGTTACTAAGTTAAAGTCAGAAACTGTCGATTCTCAGATCTCTTTAGGATTGAATGGTACTGCTCCTGATTTAGTTGACTTCAGGATCAGATGTAGATCTGAAAACTATGGAAAGTCAGTTAAATGGATAAAGCATTGTCTATTTGATATGATATTTGACGAAAATCGTGTTAATGTCCTATTGGAAAATTATTTGAATTCTATTGTAGAGCTGAAGAGAGAAGGTGAAAGTATGTTAGAATCTATCACTAGTAGACATCTTTATACTGAAAGAAGTGTCAAAAAATCTATTGATCCTTTACATGTGGAAACTATTGTAGAAGATATTCTCAATGATATTGAGGATGGTAAATTCAAAGACAAAGTCTTACCAAAGCTGGAAACGATGAGATATCAATTAAGACAAAATTTTAAAAATTTCCATATTTTAATTCTCGGTGATATTGAAAAATTGATTAAGAAAAGTAATGCTAATGATATCTATTCACCTTGGTCCTCTTTAGTGAACAAATATAAGGACATCCCTTCAAATTATGATGTTTCAGTTCCAATAGATCATAGAACTTTGGATACCGTAACAGACCTATGTAAAGCACCAGGTGAAAAGGCATATATCATTACTACACCAGCTTCCGATTCTTCTTACATGAATATTATCACATCAGTCCCATTTGACCTCGATTATAATCATCCAGATTATGCTGTAGTATCATTGGCCTCTGAGTATTTACAGTGTGTGGAAGGTCCTTTCTGGAAGGGTATACGTGGTTCTGGATTAGCATACGGTGCAAATATGATAAGAATGACTGAAATCAATTCATGGGGATTTAATATATATCGTGGTACTGATATTGTTAAATGTTATAACGCTGCGAAATTAATCATTGAGAACTACGCTCACGGTGAAGAAAACTTCGACCCTCTATTAATACAGGGTGCTATAAGTAGTATCATCAACAGAATAGCTACAATTGAGAGTGGATATTTTGCCTCGGGTGTTGCTAGCTTTGTTGATACCTATCTATTGAAAAGAGGACCTGATTTCAATCAAACTTTTATTGAGAAATTAAGCAAAGTTACTGCTGCCGATATGAAGCGAGTAATGCAAACTTATTTTATGAACTTATTTAAGGCTGAGAAGAGTGCTATATTTCTAAGTTGTCATCCAACAAAATTGGAATCTTTGAAGGACTTTTTAGAAGCTGAAGGGTTCATGGTTAGTGTAGAGGAGCTAGAAGACGAAGATGATGACGAATGCAGCAGTGAAGAGGAAGATTGAAACTTCGATATAAATTTTTAGCAATAATATATAGTTCACTATAAATTTAATTTAATGTTCTTACAAAAGTTTCCTTTGATAAACGTCCACGTGTTGTTGAGAGCCACCAGTTTTGCAGTACAATATATATTAATTATTTCTTTGATCTAAAACTATGCTTCCCTAGCAGTTTACTACCACTACTTGAGCTAGAATTGTTCTTAGATGTCAACCCGAGGCCTAATAATGTGGAAGGAGAGGTATTTGGTAAACCATTAATTAATTTGGAAGATGTTACTATTGGTGAAGTTTGCTTCCGAACAGATTTTTCCTTAGAGCTGACATAACTATTAAACATTCTGCTATTACTCTTCTTTGCACCTTTCGATGACTTACCTGAACTATCTAATGTAGGGCTTAATGTTTGTAGGAAAGAACTATTTTTTGATGTTTCAGGGAGAATAGGTGAAGAAGTACTTCTTGATGAACTTGCCGATTCATGCCTTTCTTTTCTTGGAATTTCAGTCATTTTCAGATGGTGTTGTGATTCTTCTTGTTTCTTATTACTTATCGATTTCCTCTTCTCATGACCAGATTTGACAGTATCCTTTAAGGAGTTGGACCAAATATTAACTATTGAAGGATCTTCTATTTTATCTTCGAGAAAATCGAGTACAAAGGATTTATACGGAGTTTGAATCACTAAAATATTAGTAGACTGTCCCACCATCTGTATCTCCTTGATATTGGCATCTAATTGGCATAAATCAATGTCATAATGTATATCATAAGGTAAACTAGAACTAACAGCAGGTGTCTTTCTTTTAACAAATATTAAACAACGTCCAAAACTAGTTAGTACTACCGTCCTCTTGTAAAACTTTTCTTGATGATTCACGTTAAGGTTATTTGGGTCCAAAATTGCATTAGGTCTTGCATGCTGAAAAAATTTCTTTACTTTCCCTGAAAACATAGATCCATTATAATTGTTCTGTTCCTCCGTTAAATTGCTTCTATCAGATAATGTAGGTGAAAAGTTGCTTGATTCATCAGAGATAGATTTATCAATAATACCACTTACCCCATGCTCATCATTGTAGAGTAAATGGGATAAGTCATTAGAAGCGGTTCTATAATCATCAGCAATAGCACTATCACTATCCACACTATAGTAACTATAATATTGATTTTCACTCAGAGAAGTAGAGTCTGCACGGAAGCCAGTTACCTCACCACCATGTCTTGCCACTTGCGAAAGAAGGGTTGATCTGGTATAAGGAGCACTTCCACTGGAGATGGGATTAATCATAGTCTTTTGAAATCGTGCTACTTTTTTCTCTAGCAAATCATTATCTATTGTAGAGATATTAAATTCCCCAACTTTCAATACATGTTCATTAATATTCTTCAAAAAAAATGACCATTGAATATCAAGTTTATTAATAACTGGTTGATCAATCTGGGTAGGTAGTAGTTGATCACTCGAATTAGCCTTAGTCTTTAATTTTGTTGTGTTAGTAAAAGAACGTGTAGATGAAGAATGCGGATGAGGTTTCTTTTTAGTAATATTTTCATTACTATTAGATCTGACAGAAGTTTGGCTTGTTGCAGGACTATTAGTGGAAGAATAAGATTTCGGAAGACGTACATTATTGCTACTTGAATGTGCACTATTTGGTGCAGATTCAATCTGTGGTTTTAAATGAGAGGTTGAAGAAGGGGATGGTTTTTGATGTTGTGTAGTAGGTAATGAAGAAGTAGAGGCAGCTGCTGATGGGCTTAATCTTGGTGAGGAGTTCGGTATCTTCTTACTTAGTGCTGCAGTAGCAGCGTAAGCTGCACTTGGACTTCTCCTTGCATTCTGTTTTCTGTTATTCACACCCCTTCTTGCATTTTCTAATATAGCAGCAGTTCTTTCATCTGTAGGTTTCTTTATATACACTTCGCTATCTACAGTAGAGTGAACTTGAGCTATATTTGTATCTTGTTTTGATTTTAAATCCTCGCTTGATTTTCTATTTACAGCTGAAGGACTAACTTGTGATGGTGTTGAGTTACTCGAATGAGATTTTGACAATTGAATATTAGGTCTTCTGAAATTAATATTATCTTTTAATTCCGGTACAGGTTGCATTGATTTTGCATTGATTTTGTATGGTGATACTTCAGGTACGGGTTCAATCCAAATTGAACCATCTTTGAAATTTTTATCTTTGAAAAAATGATGTTTTTGAATTTGTGGTATAGTTAATCTTTGATTAATATTTTTCACTAGAATCCGTTTAACTAAATCTCTAATGACGGTTGGAAATCCAGCAGTGAACGCATATTGAACTTTCATAACTTTTTGAAATGTCAAATATTCATTAGTGGCTTTGAAAGGTGGTTTTCCTGCAATCATTTGATACACGATACATCCGAAAGCCCAAATATCACAACGATAATCTACATAACTATCATTTAATAATTCTGGTGAAACATACTCAGCAGTCCCGACGAATGATTTTGATCTTGTTAATAAATCATATTTTTTACTGTTATCTTCATTAGGTTCTAGTATCTTGGCAGTACCAAAATCAGTTAATTTTACTTTCCAATCTTTATCAAGTAATATATTTTCTGGTTTTATATCTCTGTGAATAATACCCTTAGAGTGTAAGAAAGAAATAGCATCAATTATTTGAGCACTATAGTAACAAGTAACATCTTCATTCAATGAACCATATTTTTTCATGAGGGATAAGAAATCACCATTTGGAGCGTATTCTAATAGAAAGTATAAACTTGCTTCATCTTGGAATGTAAAAAATAATTTTACTATTGATGGGGAATTGTTAACTCTTTGTAATGCATTCTTTTCAATATTGACATACTTGACTTTCTTTTGCTTTATTAAATATTCTTTATTCAAAACTTTAACAGCATACTGTTTCCCAGATTCAATAGAAGTCGCAAGCATCACTGTGGAGTAAGCACCATCACCTAATTCATCTCCAAATTTGAAATCCTTTATACCTTTTTTGATAACTTTTTTAACGATTTCACCAGTCTTTTGATTTTTAACTTCACGAATCACTTTAGCAGAACCCTTATCAGCCCATTCATCATTTCTCTTTTTCAAAGTAGGATCAACAGACATTCCATAGGAATCTTCAAGATCTAATTCTTTCAGTTGTGTGGTATTTTGTGTTATATTTTCTTGATTTGGTTTTATATCATCGATAGAAGCTAGTGAACTATTATCACTTTCATAATTTTGCTTCTCGATGGGACTCTTTGTTCTATTTTTTTTATTGAATATTTCAATGAAATTATCAGTATCAGTTAAAGCTTTCTGTACACTTGGATTACCTTTATTCATTAACAATTTTGACATATTTCTATTAGAAGCAGATCTCTGCTGTAAATGTAATTCCTTGGTAGGTTTCTGCGTTAGCAGATTCAGGTTATCTTCATCTGTTGGCAATAACGGCCTATGATCTGGGGACATGCTATTATCTGAGAATACAACCATTTTTTTTTTTACAGTTCACTTATAATATTTTTCTGTTGATGTAAGTATGCAATTTTGCCAAATTCTGTTAAAAAGTGTCAATTATTTAGCAAGTAAAATAGTAGAAGAGGATTTTAAAAAGTAACTTAAAATAGCTCCAATTGATAGTGTGTAATTATTTCATACATAAAACTGTTTAGCAAATGGTAAAAAGAATCAAGTATACTCTTTAACTAAGATAAAGCTTGATAATCAATTGGTTTGTCCTTTTTGTCTTGCTCTTTCACTAAAAAAAATTCTGGAAGACGGAAAAATATGATTCCAATAATCAAAAATAATGTGTTAATAGTTGAATTTAAGAGTCTAACGTCTATTCTTTGCACTAGAATCCAGTGATATTTGTAGTTCCCGTTGGTGAATTTTAACCGACTACTTGTTTCTGGAAGGGGCATTTCCATATTATTTTGAAATTCTTGAATTTAAATCTGGCGGTAAAAAAAAAGGGAGCGTAGAATCGCTTTTCACGTTATGGTAAAAGTATGTGCCAGTAATTAATTTGTGACGTTGTTGATTATTGGAAGATCAATAGTAGTGATTAGAAGGTATTGATAGATTGGTAGGTTACTGTGTGTGTTTTCTCACTAATGGTGATGGGTGAGTGTTAATGCTAACAAAAACCTTGCAGTTTGATTAGCTCAATTACAGGTAAATGCCCGGTATATTGTTATATTTCAATATCTTGACTTGACACTTCTTGGTTGGAATATTTTGTGACATCTCGAACTGTTTCTTGTAAGTATCTATATTATGTATGATTAGGAAGAGATTAAGTTGTACTTCCCAATATATATAAAGACCACTTGCTACTTGTATAACAAAAAATGAATTTTCATAAGATAACAAAATTAAATGCAGATAGATATGAGATAAGACAATTTTTAAAGCTAACCAAGAACCATAACAAAAGTATTAATTACTATAATAATAACAGCTCAGAGTATGGAGATGAATTATCTTCCATTAGTGTTTCTGATGCTATATGCTCCTATATATCAAGTGGAACACCGTCGTATTGTTCTTCTTTGAAAGAGTACATGAATAGCTCTTCAAGTCTCTGTTCATCAGTACAGGTCATAACATTGAATACGGAGGTAACAGATACTTTACAAAACATGTCACTGGCAGACTACGATGTATCAAAAGGAACAATAGAGCACAGATCTAAGTATCTCGAGCAAGAGATCATCAAGGATATAAGTCGATTGCATACAATGTACAACAGGCTCAAATGCAAGCTTTCAAGGCTCCGATTCAAGAAGAAAAAGAGACACAACAGTAGACAAAGCATCCTCACCACATCGTTCACTCACTGGAACAGACCAATACAAGTTCCACTCACTTCTCCCTGTTCAAGTGCTTCCCTATCTCCAATAACTGCATCAACATGAATCTTTTGTTTGTTTTTTTTCAACAAGGCGTTAATTTTCGTCTCTAAGACTCAAACCAACAATGTCATTTTTTTGCATTTTAGTCAACTCAACAATTTCATGTTAACTTGTTGTGTAATTACATTGAAGAAAGGGGATGGACGACTTTATACTCTGTTACATTTATATATATATATGCGTAAATCGATTAGTTTCTGTAGTATTTATCTCTTTGTCTTGAAAATTATTTTAATAATTGCTTATGGATAAGATCACCGACAGTATGAGCTCGTATAAGGATGTCAAGATTTATACTACTGGGATAAAACCAATGAAGGCAAAGCAGTATAACGAACAAATTAATATTTATCTAAATATTACAACTGCGATCATCTATATGACTGCCTTGCTTTGTTTTACGGATCTTTTCTTAATTCCAAGATTTGATTCAACAACAATGACAGATTATATAACAATTAATTTATTCTTTGCCACAGGTTTACAGTTCTCAATATTCAACTTACTATCTGAAACGTTAAAGAAGAGATCCGAATCTAAGAATAAATGGGATACTTTAGCTATGCTCGGTATAAGTAATCATTTCTTATGTTCTGCTGTATCATTACTATATTACACGTATTATGATAATGTATTCTATTTCAAGTTATTAACTATACTTTCATTTGTTGCCTGTTTAACAATGACTATATTAATCATTACATATTTAGAATCCAAATCAAAAAGTGTTATATCATTTATATTTGCATCATATGGCACTCTACTAACATTCTTACCGTTATCATTAGGTATTATTAAATTCGGTTTAAGAAAAGTTACTCAAAGATTGCCACTTTCAATGCTTCTCTTGGAATTGGTATTATACCTTACTGCAGCTATTTCGTTAGCCACCAAATCAAATAAACGTTCATATTACATTTGCTTTAACTTGGCATCTATTATTCATTTCCTAGTATTGTTGCATTCTTTCATCTTAATGCGAAATGGGTTAGAAAAGCCAACTTTGATTTCTTTCGCTTAGTGTCGGGATAAACGTAGTGAAAATATAATAAGAGTTGGAAAATTTTGGGTACTTAAACTTGCGATGCCCAAATTTTTCAAATCAGCATTGAAGACACAATTGATTTGAAGATAGCATTCGTTATAACATGGAAAAAAGAGATATACAAATTTCAAAATCATTATCATATTTATTAAGACATGGTGCCATAAAGGAAAAATTACCTATTGATGAAAATGGTTATATACCAATCAATACTCTGTTATCTCATAATAGATTGAAAACACATAAGACAACAAGGGATGATATATTGAGGATAACTGAGAATAATGATAAGAAACGATTCCATATAGATTTTAATAATGATACTATTGCCGCAACCCAGGGGCACTCTATAGCGACGATAAAACCCAGTGATGAATTGCTAAGGCCAATATTATCAAATGATGAATTACCATCATTTCTAATTCATGGTACAAATATCACTAATTGTATTAAGATCATAAGGAGTGGATCAATTTCAAGAATGAAGAGAACCCATATTCATTTATCACCTGGTATTGTTGGAATTGATAAGGAAGTTATAAGTGGTATGAAATATAGTTCGAATGTATTCATCTATTTGAAATTAGATTGGGAGTTATTACAATATTTGAAACTAGTCAAATCTTTAAATAATGTTTATTTAACAGAGATTGATATTTCATTAAAGTTATTTGACAAAGTTTCTATTTTAAAGAAAAATGGATCTGACAGGAGATTTTCTGAATTAGTTGAATTATTAGAAATAAATAAGATTCCATATGAATTTATATAAGAGGAATTTTTTAAAAGGATATAAATAAAAGTTTATATTGATATAAGATTACAATAATAGTATAAAAAATAAAGAACATAAGAGAGAAAGATGGTTCTAATCTTCTAAAATTTCTTGGGTTGGTTCGAATTTAAGTCTTTCAGCTCTCTTAGCTTGTTGTTTTCTTTTCTTAACTAATGCTTTTGATGCTTTAACATTGAAACCATCAGATAATACAGATTGAACTTCTTCTAGTTCCAGACCTGATAATTCTGGATAACAGAAATAACAGAATAATGTTGACAGAGCAGCAATACCAGCGAAAAATGCAAAAGTACCAGTTGGTGTTATATTTTGTAACATAGTTAAGAAACTTGAAGCAATAACTAAAGAACCAGTCCAGTTAACAGCAGTAGCATAAGAAGTACCTAAACCTCTGACATTCTGTGGGAATAATTCAGATTGTTGCCATGGAACGGTACCGATACCTAAAGCGTAGAAAGCAGCAAATACAATAATGAAGATAATGATTACAATACCCCATGAAGTGAAACCAGTATGAGTCATAACAACATCTTCACCACTGAAAGAAATACCTAAGAAATGGAAGGCAATGGAACATACTACTAAAGCCATAGTCATACCAGGTAAACCAATTAATAGAATTGATCTACGACCAATTTTATCAATAGCGAAGAAAGCAATTAGAGTGAAAACGAAATTCGTACCAGAAACAACGATGGAGACAGCAGAGGCGTTATTGAAACCTACTGTTTCAAAAATTGTACCAGAGAAATACATTAGAGAGTTCCAACCTGAGAATTGTTGAATAGCTTGTAAACCACAAGCAATAATTAAAGCTCTTAAATTTGATGGGACGGTATGTAATTCAATGATAGTATTGTAAACCTTTTCGATTTGATTTCTACCTTTAATGGAATGATTCAAAGTTTGTAATTCTTGAACTTTTTGTTCAATAATTTCTTCTGAAGTATCTCTATAACTTCTACGAAGTACAGATTTAGCTTTTTCTAATTCACCTTTCATGACATAATATCTTGGAGTATCAGGTAAGAATAAGAAGAGAGTGAATTGTAAGACAGTTGGAATTAAGGATAAACCGACTAGAATTCTCCAACCATGTTTAACGTGATTAAAACCGGCACCACAACCATAAGCGATTAATTGACCACCTGTTAACCATAATGAATTGATAACAGTTAATCTACCTCTTATCATCTTTGGAGCGATTTCACTAATGAATAAAGGAGCGATTAAAGAACCGATACCTACACCGAACCCCATAACTAATCTACCGACAGCCATTTGCCAGAAATTACTTGCCGATACTTGTAAGATAGCACCAATTAAGAACATAACGTTTGAGAACATAATACATGGTTTTCTACCGTATATATCAGCTGCGGTACCAGCGAATATACTTGAAATTAGAGCCCCTAAAGAAGTTGCAGCGGTGATAAGTTCTTTTCTACCATAACTTAATTCTTTATGATCTAAATCTGTCCCTATAGAAGTTAAAGCACTTGAAATGTAACCAGTATCATAACCGAACAAAAACCCTGAAATGGAAGCTACAAAAGTTAAAGTAATGATGAAAGGAGAGACTCCTTGATTAAAAGTGATCATAACGGAAGTATCATCTTCATCATTTACTGGTCTTATAAGAATTCTGTCTTCATCTGAGTCTATACTAGAAGATTTATTCTTTGTTTTATTTTTTGATAATAAATTATTTATATTTAATTTTTGAGAAGTATTTGAAGAATTATGAATCTCTAAAGAATTTTTATTATTGCTTGAATTATCATTTGTAATTGAATCCAAATCATCTTGAAATTCAGGCATCTTTTCAAAAGATGACATGGATTTCCTATCTGAACTATCGGTCATTATAAAAATTATCTTATAAGAATGTGATAGGAAGATAAGAAGTGTGGATGTGAGTTAGAATATATTATAATAGCAAAACGATTGATACTTGTTTATTTTGAATCTATCCTTAAGAAAGAAACAATAAGATCTAAATGAAATAATACTATGTGTATTATATATGAGTAAATCTTAAGTTTAGAGACGGATAGTTAGCTAAGCTTTGTTATTTTAAAATTCAGTAGAAGACAGTTTTTTGTTGAGTTTGATACTTGTGAATGTGAAAGTAAAAGTAAAAGTAGAAGTGGTTAGAAGATTATAATTGTGATAAGACCTTCCTTACCAAAGTTTAATCAAGATAACGGAGACTGACTGAATGTGAATATTGTAATCGAGAATACAGAGTTGTAGTCCTTCCTCCACTGATCCCCAGAGAATATTTTGCATCCCCATAGTGTGAGAAAACATTTCAGAGTTTGCGGCACCTCGAGGCCATGAAAATTTTTCAGCGGGTGTCTTCACTCAACAGAAAATTTCTGCGGTTCAGAACTTGTTAAAGCCGAACGTTTTCCGATTGTTGAGGGGCACGTGGTTTCGGGGTTTCCGGTTCTTATAGCCGAGTGCATGTGAAAAAGATAGTGAGAGGTAATTTTATTGTCGCTGTGCACGGAATTGGGGTACCCGGATGTTTGTGTGATTTTCATGGTTTGGAAGACTTGGAAGGGAAGTGGGATAGCCTGGGCGGCTAAAATATATGTGTGAGTATAATTTAACTGTCAGGGAAGGGAAGGGAAAGGGGAAAACCACAACAATGCAAAGCTCAACTTTTATAGACTCCTCCACTACGAAAGTGGAACTGGACTGTGAACAGCATGGCAAGGATTTTGACACTACTGTTCCATTCCCAATAATCTCAAAGGTGAAGTATTCTAAGAAGAAGAAATCAAAGAAATCTAGACATGTGCTTGATAATCTACAGTTTATACAGTTTTCTCTAACTACTCGGGAGTTACATTTTGGGAAAGCCAATCGTAACCCATTATCATTATTTATTAAGATATATACTAATGCAAGAAATAGTACTCATATAAAGAATATTCTGTATTCAGAGTACTGGAATATCTCTAAAACGGGTAAAGTAAATGTAATTCCCCCAATTGTTAATCTTTCCTCTAGAGCACTAGTCAAGGATTTATTTATTCAATCTAAATTACAGTTTTCACTATTCCTTTCAAATAGAGATTCTAATCTATATCATGGAATTTCAATTATTATAAATAATTATATTTTGAAAACTTTCCATTGTCTCTGTTATAATTGGTGTCATTGGATAAACTTGGTGAATACAAATTTAAATAATAACAACCATCCCTTTTTGTTCAAAGATCCCGTACTACTTTATGATTTCCTAATTAATATTTTTTACAATCATTATTTCATACTCCATAATTCTATCACTTGTTCTTTGAACAAATTCAAAAACTCATTACTTCTAAAGGAAAAATCATCTTACTGGGATGGTATGGAAATAATTAAGTTTGGTTTATGGCTAGATTCTGATAATGGCATTTTCATATTCGGTAATAGTATCAAAAGAAATAATACAAATAATTTTATTCCATATCCAACACTGGGTTTGGTGTTGGACAAATCGAACAAAATCTTGACAATAAAACAATTATTGATCTTTATCAACTTGGCAATACTAGAATGTTTTACAAAAGAACTAAAATAAAAATGATACAGCATCTGTCTTTTTATAGCTGTTGGCACATTTTACTTTGCTTCTCGATATTAATCACTCCGTTCTCCGTGGTTCCTACTGAATTTTTTCTGGAAAATCTTTATTTATACTTCTTTATGTTTTGCCTTTTTCCACGGGTGTTTCTAAGGGCTCTATTCTTTTTTTTTAAGTCTATTTTCGTCATTTTTTTGTTGTTGCTTGGCTGCATATCATACTATTTTCATCTGGAAACTATACCGCCTTCTAGTAATATTCCGTTTTAGTACTAATTCTTTCCAAAGTTGTTGTTTTTTCTCCCATTTAGTTTTTCAAATATCCAATTTTAGAGATGTAAAATCTTTTTTACCTTTTCACTCAGTATAAACATATTTGGCTACAGTACCTTATCCCCTTTCTTTCCTTTAGCAGTGATTTCAGTTAAAGAATTGTTTCTTTGTTTTTCTCAATTTTAATATTCAACTCATTGTCATTCATACTTCCATCTAGCAATATCTTTTTATTTCACTATATCCCTAAATTTATTCTCTTTCTATCCCTTTACTCTAATTTCTAGTTCTTAGCTGCTTATTGTAGCAAAAAATTATTTATCTTTCAAAACTTTTCATCAATACCCTGATACACAACTTTTATCATTGCATGCAAGGTAAACTACCAAAAAAATGGAGACCCATTCGAAGTATGACCATCTTCTATAATAATATATTCGCAAAATGTTTCATATTACTATTTTTGTCTTCTTATATTATTGCACAACAATACAATTATATGGGCTGTTATAGTACATATGATTTACAACCATATCTTACATTTCAAGAAACTTATACTTATCAATCAGTCGAATATTGTCAACAGCAATGTGGTGACTCCGCTTTAGTTGCTCTATTAAATGGATCCGATTGTTATTGTGGTGACTCAAGTTCGAATATTAGCTCATTATCTACAGAATCTGATTCTAATTGTAATATCCCATGCTCAGGTTGGCCTTATGAAATGTGTGGTGGTTCTTCTGCAATGAATTTATATGTTAACCAGCGAATTTCTTCTGCTCATTCAACTTCATCAACTTCCAGAAGTTCATCAATAAGCACTCTTTCATCATCTATTTCTCGGTCCTCTCTCATTTCCACATCGACTTCTATTTTTAGATTATCATCAACTTCAAGAACCACAACTTCACGTACCACATCATCTATATCGATAAATTCTTTAACCTTAAGTTCTCATATTGCATCCTCATCATCTTCATCAGTTTTATACTCATATTCCTCTTCACATACTATATCTTTTTCCTCCATCAGTGAATCCTCTTCTATTTTACCATCTACAGCTATCATCACACCAACTCTCACTACACCTTCTTCCTCCACAGCACTACCTTCTACTTCCTCCTCAAGCTCCAGTGCAATACCGACTGGTGACACACAATCACTTTCAAGCTTTGTCAGCTCTAGTACCTCTTCAACCTCTATATATACCTCCTTTTTAACAATATTATCTACTGTTACTACATCCTCATCATCTACCAATAACCCATCAACATCATCTGCTATAGTACAATCTTCCTCTGCAACTTCTTCTTCATCTTCTTCTACTGCTAGTATTTCCATATATTCTTCATATTTCCTTTCATCTACGTCTACCTCATCAACATCATATCCCTCACCAACACCATATTCATCATCAACACCATATATTCAATCTACTACATCTACTCCTTTAATAATATCAACGAGTTATGTTACACATGTAATAACAAGATCTCTAGTTAATAGTGGAGGTCAGAATCCATCTACAATATACGTTACTGCAACATCGATTGTTCAAGTGATAACATCTGCAGCTGTATTAGCATCGAATTCCAAGAATACTAATGGGAATCATGATGGACTTAGTGGTGGGGCTATTGCTGGAATTGTCATTGGTGTTGTTTTCGGTGTACTATTCATAGCAATTACACTATTTTTGATTTTCAGGAGGAGGAGAAGGGCAGACGATGTCGAAATCGATGAAGTGGCTGCTCTGGAAGAAACTAAGCAATATCAACCTTACTCGGTTGGTGAAGAAAATGCATATCCTGTAATCATTCATACTCCACCCTCATCAAGTACTAAAAATTGGACAATGCCCCTTCGAGGCAAATCGACAACCTCTGTTAATGATTCTTTATCATTCACAAATTCAAAACATTCTAGCCGTACTCTTAATGTTAGTACAGGTGTAGTACAAACATATAATCATCCCTCTACTGTATTCGAAGAGCCAAATCACCTCAGTGTGATGTTTTCTGCCTCTGATGGCATTAGTGCTAGTTCTATACAAAATGTAGGTAAGGATGGTATTTTACATATAGTAAATCCGGATGATCCATATGGTAGTAGTTCTGATATCAACGTTACTGACGATATTAAGGATGAATTGAGAAGTATGGATTAAATAACTATTACATATATTCAACAGAAAGTTTAGAAGCAAATCGAGTAGGTTGAAAGATTAAAAGAGTGCTATGAGAAAGTATGTTCAAATAGAATCCATTTTATTAGCAGTAGATTATTCCAGAAGCCAACAATTTTCAAAGTGAAAGTATTAATTATGACTTGGGTAATCACTGATCGCTTATTTTTTCGTATAATTAAATTACTGTAAGATGTAAGGACTCGATACCTTGGGGGAGAAACTACAATATTATTAACAGCCCTATTACTGTAATTTTTATTTGTAGGATTGTTAATTTTACTATAAGAAAAACTATTTTCTTCTGCGAAGCAATGTATTAAGGCAGATACTATTATCTGCTATTGTCAACGATGAAATAATTTTAAGGCACCAAGAATGTGATAGAAAAATTTTGTTGATATATATATATATATATTTGTTCATAAAATTTTTAGTATTTAGTTTACAATTCAGTCTATTTTTTGAATGAATATGAAATTTTGTAATATAATTGTATATAGAAAACGCGTTTCTGTTATTCAAAAATGAAAAACTTAATTAAATCAACGACTTGTTTATCATTATTTTAGATATTCACAGTAATCTGTTCGTTAACATATAAAGGCATCAAGTCTAACCTAAAAGACCTCTGTCGAAAAATATTCGTAGAGATGAAAGAGACGAAACCTATTAGGGGATTTGGAATTTGAAAATAACAAGAAGATACCATCAATGGTACAGGCCAACATAATAAGGCATCGTCCAATGTAAAACAAAGAAAGCATATGTTAGTAAAGAAAAAAAGCAGAGTTGCAAAATAACTTCACCAAAAGTTTAAGACAGAAAGAGTAATATATCACATAATGTGCAACATAAAGTACCGAAAGAAAGTAACAATAATGGACCACACAAGCTAAACGATGAAAACGAGAAACTAATGAAATGACAATGACATACTTATAAGCCATCTTCTCCCTTCTTTTGGATGGATCTCTATTAAGCAATGGAAAATATAGTATCAACTAATTTTTTTTCTTGATTTCTAGAAACACATATTGAAAAATATTAGCATTATTGATAATATTAAACGGTTAACCATCAAGAGTAACACCACTACAAAAGAGCTATTTTACTTTAAACTTCATCATAATATCTTGAATCTTTTAATGAGCTCAAATCTGATCATATTAATTGTGCTAAATTGTGCAGCACCATACAACTGTCCAGAAAAAATGTTAAACAATATATTCGACTAAATAACATCAAGGATAGGCCTACTTTAAATTGGGTAATTAGATAATAGTTGAAACATTTTTCTGTAATGATATACATTGTAAACCACATAAAGTTGGCAACATTGAATACACATTTTAAATAGTCAAGAAAAATATAACAACCAATTCAAATGTCCTCACCTTATTTTCGGTGCATTATATTTAACATGTTCAAAATTCAATATGTCCTTTCATCTTCTAAAGCTTTTCCATTTGGTGAAAAGTAAATATTTAGTAATTACTTTACTCTTTTCCGATACTGTAAGGTACTACCAATTCCTTCTTCTTCTTCGTTCTCTTTCTCATCCATGCTGGTAATCAAGGTTTGGCCCAGGTCTAGTTCAGAATCATCTACAAAACCTTCTTCTAAAAGCATGTTATTTCTCTTAGGATTGCTCTCTTGCAATCTCTTTTTGATGCTCTTTAGATATCTATCTCGTAAAGTATTAAATTCCTTATCAGTGATGTTCTTATCATTTATAATGTACCTTAAAATGTTAATATCATTGGGCTGAAGTCTTGCACCTGCGAAAATACGTTCAACCCAGAATACTATTGGTTCCTGCAAAAGTTTAAACACTTTAAGAGACGATATTTTTTCTCTTTCCTGTTGGTAAAATGCCATCCCACATAGTCTCTGATAAAAGATCCTTTTTTGTTCTTCAGAAACGTTACAGAAAATAACTGGAATATTCCAAAATACGGTATATGTCATAATTTCACCAAGTTCTAAACTTTTGGGAAGTACTAGAGGTTTCTTTAGTTTTGGGTCAATAGGATCATTCCAATGGTCCTTCAGAGTTATACAGACATTATTCTCAAAAGCCTTTATTATAATTTCAATCAGTTTATCCAGTATATTTTGTGATTTTATAAATTTAGAGGAACCTCTTCCACCAGATATGTTAGGTTCTCCAGTGTTTCCTCTTACGATAAGCGTAGGGAGCTTCTCCGGGTCTGTAGGAATGGGTCTGATTAAATACTTTGCATAAATTTCAGCAACATCATGACCAAGATATTCATATAGTTCTTCGTTAAATTGCCTGACTTTTTCATGAATTTGGTCCAGTAGAGGATCACTTGCAAGAACAACTGAGACCTGAGCGCCGTATGTTGGATCAGTAGTTATACGAGAATCAGCAATATATTCATCTTCATGTTTTTCTTCCTTACCTAATAAGTTGGAGAAGTATTTAAACATATTTACAGTCTTTACGTATACTTCTTGTTACGAGCAGTAGAAGTAAAGAAATGGATGAGTTGAACAAACTCAACTTTTGCCATTTTTATTCCATATTATTTTCTAATTTCTTTACATCAATCGGAGATTGATGTAAAGAAAATGACAGAAATCTTATTTATGTTTTTGTGTCACATCATAACTAAAAAGATAAAGAGATATAAAAAAATTGAAAAGAGTAATTGAATAGTTTGATTTTTTTATTCACTTTTTGTGTTATTTAAATTTTATTACTAAATTTATATCATTCCATTGACTCAGAGCACCGGGAACTAATATTTGCCATGCCCTATAACCCTAATACACCATACTTAATTGAATGTGCTGAAGAAGAAAGGCACATACATTCATCTGAAGAGGAAAATAATTTTGAGAGTATAGTTTCTAATGCAGCAGAGAGTACTTATTTTTGGTTAATGGCGCCTAATACTGATATATTAACCTTGTTCGAAAAGACATTTCCAATAGATGTTATGAAAGATGCAATGCTAATGGGTGTAGACGATTTGAATTCAGATAAAATTTTATGGAATACGAAAAAGGTTCTTCGTTTAAATTATCCAAAAGTCACTCGGGATGAAAGTGGAGAGGTAAAAGCTATCGTACTAGAAATTAGTCTATTCGTGGTATTAGAGAATATAGTGATAACTATAGGATGTCCATTATTCGAAACCAATTTTGCACAACTTTTCAGGGGAATTACACATTCAACATTTAAAGCACAGGTTGAGTATGTTATGTCTTTGGTAAACAGGACATTGATTAATACCAAATGTTCCGTGCTTGAAATATGTATACACTCAGCTCCTTTTACGAAGAACCCAAAGTTTGAGGAGGAACACACAGAATATATTGAGAAGTTGAAAAATGTGACTATACATAATGATGAAATGCTGGATAAATTTGGGAACGACTACAATCGAATTAATCTGGCACAGGGTGTTAGAACAAAAACAGATTTTTGCTTTTTCAATATGTTCCCTTGGTCAAAGAAGGAAAGTATGGCTATAAGAGGAATACCTTTAGAAAGTTCTTCTTTTTTTTATTTTTACAAATGGTTGGCCTCATAATAGTTATTGTAATACAGTTAGTTGGTACATTGTTACCGTCAACAAATAAAGGATGGATAGTAGCCAAAAATATCCTAGGAAACATAGGCCCAATTATAGCACTTATCATGTTTAGCCGGACTAAATGGATAGAATTCAAGAGCATGAGATAATTGGTATAATAAAAGTATTTTTGTTGAAGTCACAATATTTTTCATATATTACCCTTATCAATTGTATTGTTTTATGTTATAATAAGAAACGAACAATTGCATGGAGATGTATTACGATTACTAATAATATTCTGATACAGTCACTTTCATTATATAGGATAACTATCTCTTCAAGCTAAGAAAAATGATAAAACTGAGTTACAGGTGGTATATATCTATTAAATAAACAAAATGAGCTTCTAGGAAAACTCATTGTCTATCTCCTTTCTTTTTCTATACTTATTATACCAACTAAGTATGGCAGCCCCGAATTACTTTTCAGCTCAACTTTTAGTATTTGATATTATCTTGACTAGAACAGTAGTAATAATGCTAAACTGGCATCTAAGGCTTTGAAACTTGACATCTAGGTTCATCTTAAATTTATAAAGTGCCAATATTGATTGTTGTCAACTTTTCTCTTTTTATATTTGTAACAACTGAATAGATACAGTGTATTTACATCTAAGTAATAACTAAATAAAAAATATTGAAGAACTGCTTTTAATACACTTTTTTCATTGTGACCGTGTTTTTGCAAGACTTAGTCTATTATGGCCAACACACTTCTTGATCATAACATATTTATTTATTTGGGTATATAATGTAAAATTACATGAAAGTATAAAAGAACGACAAAAGCAAAAGTAAGTATGCTTACCATGATAGCAGTCACTTGACTACAATAGTCCGGCAATAGAACCTAACAGGCAAAATATACCCATCATGTTCTTAGTATTGTAAACTGATTTAGCATGTAAGATGTTACCGGCATTTTGAGAAGAACTGGATGTTGAGTTAGATGATGAAGGGGATGTTGAAACAGAAACAGAAGAAGTACCGCTAACAATAGTGGACATACCAGATGAAAGAGTTGTGGTGTTAGAGTAAGTAGCATTGGTAGATGAGGTGTTGTTGGAAATTGAAGCAGACATACCAGTGACAGTACCATTCCAACAGTAATTGCTGAAACAAGTTTCACATTCAGCTGGTAAAGTGAAGTTTAAGTTTTCTTGGCTTCTTCTCATAACAGCACAACCAATACAACCTAAAAATCCAGAATCATCAGTGAAATTATTCATAGTGACAGCTTCAAAACCGTTTTGAATCATACCTCTACGTTCTTCAGCACTGTAAGATAATTTCAAAGTACTGGTATTACTGTTATAACTTTCTCTAAGATTTGGCATATAAACAACTAGAGGTGGGACATAGGCTAAGTCGGTTAAGTTACTAGCATCACAACCAAAAAACGTAGGTCTCAAATTCAAACCTAAATCCACAAAAGTATCCGCATCAGGAACGTATGGGAAAGCAGTACCAGCACCTTGCTTAGAGAATTGACGTTGATAAGTGTTCACTAGGGAGGAACCAGTTGGCCATGATTCAGCTGTGTCATCAGTGTTGTCAAACGCGAAGATAACATCGACATTACGATCTTTCCTTAATAATGGTTGGAATGGAACAACTTCACCGTCTTCACCACCGTCAACTAAATAAATAGTTTCAGAATCGACAATACTAGTAGTATAGTTTCTGTCGACGAATGTAGAATTCAAGAATGGATTTGGAGCATAAAGAGCGAGATCGACAGTGTCGCTTGAGTAGTTGGTTAAAAATTTGTTGGCGAGAGAAGAAACAATAGAAGCATAAGAAGCTGGGACTTGGTTGAAAATATCAGAAGAAGTACCCATTATAAAACCAGTGTTGTCAAAACCAGCAACACATTGACCTTCATTAACTGGAGCACCATTGTTAACTTTACTACCAATGTACTTAACATCAGCAAAACTATTTAATGAAGGATCCCATGAACCCATTTCAAAAGGATTAAACTCAAAAACTGTAGCATTTAAACTAATAACAGAAGTACCTGGGTACTTACCATTGGTAAGACTGATTGGGAATGGCATTTCACCGTTCTTGAATACGTCAGAATCTCTTAAAGTAGACCAAGTTAAACCAGCACCACCGCTTGGTAGACTTGGGAAGAAGTAATAAGATAAAGCACGGCCCCAAACATCAACCATAGAGACGTTGAAACCAGCATCTTGCTTGCCACGAATTTGTGCAGCAATTTCAGCGAACCGTTCATCTGTAAATGAAGAATTACTACCACCTGGACTTAAGACAGAGTTGGCGATATCCCAAATAGTATCATCATCGTCACTAAAATTATCAACAATATCTTGAATGGAAGTCCAATTATTCCAGGCTAAAGTACCAGTTAACCAATTACCACCAGATAAACCAGCTAAATAAGTGGTACCTTGTAAAAGACCACCTAAACCATGTTCATTAGCACCATCAGTTCTGTTATCAAAAGCTGAAAGCATACCAGCACCAGCTAACATAGCACGATAACCACCACCAGAAGCAGCAATACCAACTCTTGGGACAGCAGAAGAGTTACCATTGAATAATTGATCTAGGAAAGAGGTATCAGAGAAGTTGGAAGTGGCACGAGTTAAGAATGATTGTAAAGCTTCCTTGGTATTGGCATCTCTCATTTCTAACCAGGCAGTTTCATTATCAGAAATACCAGTGGCGTTTCTAATAATGTTAATGTCACTTGGACAAGTTACATTACCGGGAGTGTAGCCATTGGTTGGAGACCAGGCATCTACAGACGATACCAGAGCGGAAAGCAAGGATGCACCTAACAATTGAGTATGCAACATTGTATTATTATATGTGGGGTAAGCTTGCCTTATAGAAAATGCTATCAATAAAAGAACAAACTATTCGAGTAAATAGCGAAAGAAATATTTGATAAATCGAATTGATGAGAACTCCAAGAATATTTCCTTTATAAGCTGTTTATGTTGTTCAATTTTTACATGAAGACGGCAAGCACGAAATTAAAGAAACTTGTGAGACTTGAACAAAAAATAGTGCCGAACACCATAATTTGTTGTGCTGCAAATGACAAAAAGGTGCAGAAATTTTCCTATTATTCGCGTAATTTATTTACACTGGAATTGTTTGTAAATTTTGGAATTGTGACGAATTGTGTAAAAAGGATAAACAACTAGGCACGAGAAAAAAAAGGCCAGTGTACGTCTCCTTCTGAGTTAAGTTGAGAAAAGAACAAAACTTGGCATAAGAGCTTATTTTGTTCAAAGCCAACAAGCCCAATATACAACTTCAAGTGATAAGCTTCTGCTATCACGATTGTCTGGCTACACAAACTACCTAGCCATATAGTTTTTTTTTCAACACAGTTCTGGAAAAAGAAAAGAGGTAAACTTGTTGAAAAATTCTTTTCCGTTTTGTAATCCATATGAGTTTCTACGCAGGTTTCTATGGATCTTGAGAATATTTCATATATAATATCCCAAAGAGGAAACTAGTGTAAAGTCTCAGATTTAGAGTAGCATACTTATATGAATGAATACAAGACGGTACATAGAGTTCATGATTGCGTGCGGCGCTCTCGTTTAACTGGATAAGAGGAATGGTAATGACGATGTTAGGATATCTTCCATATACTAGCTTGGGTAGCCCATCCGATTACACCATTCTTTCTTGAAGGACTTCTAATGCCAACTGACGACGCCTTTCTTCTACGCTATTATCAATGGCCTTGGCTCCTCTCTGTTCGGCAATGTCATTACCCTTGTCAACATCAGTTATTTCAAATGGCTTAATCAGTCTTAATTGGACGCAGAATTTATTATAGCACCAATTGAAGAACGGTCTCAAATAAGGTTTAATTATATCTGGGAAAAAGTAAATTAATTGAAATGTATCAGAAGCGTCCCCTACAATGATATCTTGATCTCTTGATTCAGTCAATGGTAGGCTTTGGTAGAATCGTAAATAGATCCAACAGGAAAAGAAACTAACCCAAATGGAAACCAATTGGGCAAAATGATGAAACCAAATTATTTGCATAATGGTCATCAAGGTCATAGTAAATATTGGAAGTAACTTAAATCTGAAATTTTTGGCAATCATAGAAGGGCTCTTTATATCAATAATTGTGGTTTCAGGAAGCAATTGTTTATATATGATTGGGAATCCAATTAGAATTGTATAATTTCCATCCAAGGGAACATCCAATTTTATATTAAAGGGTAACAAAGATAGAATATAGGTCACTAAAACGACGAACAAATTAGTAATAGATCCAATAATTAGAATAAATTTAAAGAGTTCCTTTGAACTATTCCAATTCTTCTCAATATAAGGACCTCCTATCAGTAAGTTTATAAGATTAGCTATAAATTTCCAAACCTCTGTATCTATCAAGTTAGATAAGATAATTGACCATGGATTATATAATAGTTTTGATGGGATCAATTGGAAAACAGGGACTGTAACAGCACTGAATTCGCTGGTATTATCATCTGTAGATGTGTTGTAATGAACAGCTGTCCTAAAAAGAAACAAGCCCACAGTGCATACTGCGTATGAAGATGTAATATATTTTGTTGCAGGAGGAATCTGGCGAAAATCAAGCAACGAATCTGGTAAACCAATATCGAAAAATCTGCAATTATATTTCATACTTTAAACAACTCAAATACGATTGTATCTTCAAACTTTTCTGTATAGTTCCTTTAGAATGAATTCTTCCCTTTTACGTATGAAGCTTCCAGCACAACGTTTTTTAACTAACTTTTTCCGACGGTTGAAATATTATAGAAGTGTGGATCTCAATAAGATATTTTCTCCATATAAGAAAACATTCTATAAAGCTATGGAATTGTTATATACAGGTATTCACATTAGATATGATTGGATGACATGTGCAAGCTTTTAGTTTTATTTTATATTTAGTGTTTATACATCTTGAAAGCTTATCTCTTCCAGTAAATCTGACTTGCTTAGTAAATTTAAACTATTCAATTACTTTTTTGAAGTTTTAACATCAACCTTTTATAAAAGAGATTTGATTTTATAAGAATAATAGTGCATGTAGCTTGGCTGTATTGTACTATCTTATTTTATAGTCCTGATACCGCAATAGACTATGTAGTAATAAAATTCAACAATACCGCGGTGAGAGAAAATTCACATGCAATTAGATAATTCAATCTCATCTTACATTAATACGTTATTTTGCAATTTGCCAAGCTTTAGTGAGTTTTCAAAAAATCCATAATAGCTCTGTGTACACAATCGACTACATAAACGCTAACCTCAAAATTGCTATCCAATATTTCACCTCTCTATCTTTTATTCAAGTGCAATGGTTGGAAAAACTACATCTGAAAAACCACCGAGTACAGTATTTAGCAATACTGAAAACAAAGTACAGAAAAGGGAAAGAAAGCCAAGAACTAAAAAAGTTAATAAGTTATCAGAAGATCAGGTGAGAATAAATCACGTAAGCTCAGAGAAAAAGAGAAGAGAACTTGTCCGTTCAATATATGATGAATTGGTGAAATTGGTGCCTGATCTTTCGCAAAATGAAAATAGATCGGAACTAATTATATACTTAAAGACAATAAACTATTTGAAGTGGTTATATTCTAGAAATGAGACCTTGAGGAATCAATTATTGAATAAGGCTAAAGAAAAAGGTGAAGAGAAAAAAATTCAAATTGCTGATGAATTGATTTGGAAACTTCAGAAGAAATGAACTACACCACCTCTTTCTATGGCAGGCTAGCGTTAGTTTATACATTTACATTAATGTGTGAAATGTTTGTAATATTACTTGACGCACTAAATTGGCAACGTGAGGAGTCATATAATGATACATACTCAATTTGAAAAATAGAAAAATAATATCAGTACTTCTCAGGTTATTAAAGGAAAAAGTGTTGGTTCTTCGAATGAGGCTACAGCCAAACAGCGATTTACTTTCTTATGTGGATAATTATATTTTCCTAACTTTTATTCTCTTTGATGTACAAACGTTTGATTTTTATCCTATCTGATATGTGATCATCATAACTTTATAACTCATGTTTGAACATTGTAATATCATATAAGTGAATGCACGAGCACATCCTTTACCCACGATAATGAACATATCATTTTTTTCATAAAATACTTGATGAGATGAAACGCATTTCTCCTCAAATTCTCTTGTAGTTTGATGTAAGTGTATGACGTCTGGTTTTCGTGGATATGCGTTATTAGAGTCAAGCACAGGATGAATTAGAACTTCCAAGACACTATATGATATCTTCTGTCGTGATATACAAGTAAAGACTGATTTAGTTGAATAAAGAGAGACTTTTTTGAGCTTTTTACTATATTCAGCAGCTTTTTCTAAATAGATGTTTGCGATAGAATCGATATTTTTTCTCAAAATATTTCGAGTGATTTCCTGAGATTTCATGTTTATTACTGGCCCTCATTCCTAATTGCTGCAGGATTATCACTACCAAGGCAATGTTCGATTTTCTACATATGAATGGCTCATACGAATATTTTACTGCAGACTATATATAATTTCAGCCCATCGGACAAATCGTATGCATACTAGAATATCTCATAATTGAGGATCATTCAATGAAAAAGCTTGATAGGTGAGCTTTTAAGCATTATATAAAACATACTTTATAGATATTTACATTGATATTAACACAAATGAATCGTAGTAATAAGAGCTACTCGAATGAATATCTAGTTTGTGCTTTCACTATATCAAAATTTAAAATAATAACGAATACGGTTGAACTGTTTAAATAAATTTCATACAAATACAATGTATCGGGTATGGTTTGTCATTGAAAACAGTGAACTTAATTACTCTAGCCAATGTTAATCTGTGTTTCTAAATATTTTTGCTACTAGGATTTCTTATAATCTGTCACATATGTACTAGTGGCGACTGTAGTAGTCAACTAAAAAACATCCTCAAATTAATTTTTGAAGGTCCTCGTAAAGGGAATGTATAAGATGACAGATTTTACCTGTGTTTATAAGACGCAGATTATATGATGTAGGAAACCTTTTTCCATTATAAATGATGATAAAAATCAGTATTTTCTTACATTTTACCCACTTAAAATCAAGAAATTTTTGTAGTATCTTTAGATTTACATTTGTCATAATATTTATACTGGAATATCATGCTGTATGATTTTTAACTTATATTTTTTATAGCAGAAATGTAACTATTCAAGATAGAACAATGATCTAATAAAGTATCTTCTATAAAATAGATAATACAAATCAATTCATTTAAAAACTATTCCTGTGCTTCAAAACTGCAAACATACTTTTTTCAAGAAAGAGAAAACTTATTTGTCTAAACATTAAAACCTTTCAAGAGCTTTCAAACCTTTGTTTTTTTACAAGATAAACAAACTAAAAGAAATAATTCCGGGTTTATCCATACCTCATACACTTCAATATAATATATGTAGTCATCAATAATATAGTTTACTTGTTCTCTAGATAATTGTTAGTCGTTATATATAATGGACATTTAAAATTTTTGTTTATGTATATTTAATAAAACTATAATCAATGTCATTTCTCAATCACAAAACATTAAGCAATTCTAAAAAAAGTCCAAAAAAACAACCATGTAGGAAGTTGAGAAAAATTTACAATATAACTATACAAGCTCTACAATTCTTGAAAGTTATGAACAATAGGTTTCCCACTATGAATAGATTTCAATATGGCTGCTTTAATAATATCTATTAATTATAAGTGTCTGCTTCCTCTTCTAAGATCAGAAGAAACAAGAGTGTAAAATACATAATCATTTATACACAAGCTTTACTTTGCTTTATATACTTTTTTCATTTAGATGTTCTAATACACTATAATTTTCCTTGCACTTCTACTCCTAATATTTTATGACGTCTCAAACATTCTATTGTATAATTTCGTAAGTATTGATTATTTGTTTAATCCCTTGGTCAATTTAGTGAGTGTAAGTATCACTATATAATAGTTCTCCAAACTTTTTATTACTATCTTTAAATTTTGTTTACGAAATTCCAACTTTGTGAAATTTTTTATCGAGTATTGAAAAAGCAATATCATCGAGAAAAATAAATATGTAATTAAGTCTATATATTATATCTTGAGATTGTAAGAGTAATAGGGTTACTATGGTATATTAAATACTGGCACACAGGACTATGTGTGTCTGAGTGGCAGCAGCGCTCCTCTTTCCTTTTAAATGAGAAAGAGCTATAAATATAAAGATATAGAAAATTATATAAGTTAGTAAAATATTCACTTTATATATAAATTGTTTACAACAACATTGCATTGAGCGATACTACTATAATCTGAAACATATTATAGTTCCAACACAACATATATTTTGAAATAAAACTTATTAATATTGTTTGCAATTATTGAAATATCTGTAGTTATAACCAACCACGCTGCTAAAACGTATATAAAATTTTCAGGGCGGTTAGTGTAGTGGTTATCATTCCACCCTTCCAAGGTGGAGACACGGGTTCGATTCTCGTACCGCTCAAATATTTTTGTATTTTTAAAACAGAGTTATTAGGTAGTTGACATATATGTATGTTTTGGGAGAGTAATAGCATTAAAGCAATAAGTTTTAAAGATTAAATAATTAGTTATTAGTTATTATATATAGATATTTAGATCCGTATTATTTTTGATAGGAAATATTTTAGAATATTGTTATTGATAGCTTAAAAAGAAAAAGAAGGCTGCCTTTCTCTCTTTTTCTTGTTTCTTTTCTATCACTTGTCTAGAATAAAGAGGATAGTTTGCTAGTAAACTTCTTGAAGAAATTCTTTTTCTTTTCTTGCATTTCGGTTTTCTTATCTTTAGCAACTTTTTTGGTAGATTCCACTTTAGTTTCAGTTTCTTTCTTAGAGTTTTCTAATTCTTCAGAAGTTTCTTTCTTAGTGTTTTCTAATTCTTCCTTAGCTTCTTCCTTAGCTTCGGCAGCTTCTTTCTTGATTTCAGAGACCTTATCTTGAATTTGTTCTTCAACGTTGTCAATTTCAACCTTGGCATTTTCAACTTGCTCTTGGACAGTGTTTTCAACTTTTTGTTCGTTTTGTTCAGACATTTCGTTATTTGTAGGATATGATTAGTGATTGGGTTATGTAGTTGTAATGCAGAAACAAAAGAGAAAAATGAAAGATAAGAAAATTATATTAAATCATACAGTAGAAAGAAGAAGAAGATAAGAAACAAAAAAGATTATATGCATATATATATATATCAAATCAGAAAGAGATAAGACAAAAACAACAACACATAAATCGAAAAACGATGCAGCTGCCTGAAACAGGAAGCTAAAAATAAAAAAAAGAATGAACACAAAAACAAGTACTCAGTGGATTTCACTGAAGAAAAATATCTTACTTGTTCTATTCATCTTTGAGGCACAAAGACAATTTTTTAGTGAAATATCTGAGACATTATATTTGAGTCAGCTCGGAAAAAATAAGAACCCTGAAAAGATTGCTTAGAAAGCTCCGTAGCAATGAGCTGTCAAAATTTTTTTCATGCAGTCATGTGGATGCATATCTTGTTAAATAATTTTCTCGATAGTGCTGTAAGAGTTAGGGCTCAGCTGGGTTAAAGTACTGCAACGCATTGGATCATATGCAAGGATAAACCATCATTTCTAGATTTGTGTTAACGATACTTTACAACTGCCACTGCAGTGCCAGTGATTTTCGTTTGTAATTACATGTACATAGTAAGAAATAAGAAAAAAATGATTTGAAGAGAAAGAATTTGGATCAGAAATTTGGGTATACTTAATGCTTCATTTGAAATATATCAGACTGGTGCACAGCGTTTGTCTAATCATTTCCAAAATTCTTTTTCCTTCAAATCTTATTTTCATACTTTAAAAGATAATGAATCTAAGAAACAAAAAAAAGTTTACATAAAAGACAGAAGATACGTCTTACAATGGTATATGTAGCATGATAAACTTATCATCAGTTACAGATATCCATTTGAGTTTAGACTGTAGTATTTCTAAACACTCTGTATGCTTGAATGGCTTGAATCTACAAATGACAATAATGGGAGTGAGAAAATGAATAATATTGCTTTTATTCCTTATGGTGAAGCGCTTTTATATGTCAGAAAAATGAAAAAAAATTTTCACTTGGAAGATACCCGGCGAAAAATAGTATTAAGTAATAATGTTAGGGTATAAGTTACTGATAGTTAAACAGTTAGGGTTATAAGCCATTAAGAGAAGATGATATACTGAAAGAAAGTAATATTTTTTAAACGTGTCTATAATGAATATTTTATTGAGATTTTTATATATGAAGGAGGGATCGGGTATCTAAATTTGCATATATATTTATAATAGTTATTAATGTTGTTGATATTGTATTGAGAAAGTGAAACGTTAAGGAATTTGAAAAATATGAATATTTAATTAATATATTGGATTGATTGTTTGTTGAATATTCCAATTACTGCTTGAATTGTCTTGCCACATATCTATATTATTTGAATTTGAACGATTACTTGAACGTGAATTTGGACGATTCATTTGTAAAGGAGATGGTGTACGTTTTATATTTAGTTGACTTACTGAACCAACTAATGTCGATGAAGAACTTAGATTTGATGATACTGATATATTTCTTTGTTTATCATAGAGAGAAGCTACTGGACTTTGTGGTCTAGTAATTTTTCTATTTGGCATAATATGCATTTTCTTCTTTTGAATAGTGGTTCTCTCTATGTGTTCTCTAATTGGTTCTAATAAAAATTGTAAATCGAGTATTAGATCTTCTTCGGTGAGTCTAAGATCCCAATTCAATAAATGTAAAAGTTGTCTTTCCATTAAATTAATATCTTCTAATGAAAATAATCCATCAGTATATTTAGCCCAGTGTTTATTTAAAGGAGAAGAATCATTATGATTCTTTGCACTAATAATAAGACAAGCTAAAAATAATCTGTGAATGGTAGAAGGTAAACCCTTAGCGTCATTTGGAAGTATACGCTTTAGTTTATTCAAATAGCATACTGTGGCTAATAAAGTTTGGGTATAGACATTAGTATATCTAACTAATCTTGTTATGAAAGTTCTTAAAGAAGGTAAACGTTGTTTATTGGAACCATTTGGAGAGCTTGGTGGACTTGGATATGTGTTATTAGAAGAGTTTGTTGGTAGAACTTTTAAAGTAGTACGGGTTAGAAACTGAATCATATCATCAGTTACTGGAGATTTCATTAAGATGCCTAGGGCTTTTTGATAGCTATCCATTTTTTTCTTTTTCCTTGAATTATGATAGTTGTATTCAATAGTTGAATATAAAGTAGTAGTAGTAGTAGTAGTAGTAGTTCGATATATACTTTAGTGAATATTTTAGAGAGAGTATTAAATATAATATATCCATATAATATTCTTGATATAATATAATTTAATACATGTATATATATATTTTGAAACAAAGTCGAATCAGTATAAGAAAAGCTGATACTTTAGTATACCATATCAGTATTTTACTAGTAGTCGTTCGAGAAAAATTCACGAAAACACCAAAAGTTGGCGCAACTTCAAGACGTTTCAGGTATAGAATTTCAGCGGTGAACAGTGCCACACAGTAAAATACACGAAATCCACGAAATTTTTCCAAAATGGGAGCCGCGACACGAAAAAAAAGAGAGAGATGGAGGGCCCGGGCCGTCATGTCCCAAAACGGACGAAGAAATTTCCATATTTTGGCGTTAAATGAGCGGACAGGAATTTCCCGATGCGGAAATTCACAGCTTAGAGTGAGATCTGAATGGCAGCAATTACCGCATTGGGTAAAATCGATTCCTCGGAGTACCTGGAATGCTTTCCGAAAAGGGAAATTGTCTTTTATATGGGGAAATAAGGCATTTTTCGTGAATTGTTGGAGATTTTGGCGGTGGATGAATGTATTAAGAGGCTAGAAGTGGACTTATGCGTGTGAAGACTCATGTAGTGTGGTCAAATGAATACGTAGGTTGGTGGGTATTGTGCCAGAGAAGGGCAGTGGTGCATCCATGAATGTCTCTATCACTATTTTAACTTATGTGTACATAAGAGTCTATATATTCTTACGGCTAATAATACGTAATCCTTCGGTTACATTTTTTTTTAATGCAGATATTTGGGGAATGTTTGTTACAGACACTGCTGTTGGCTCGTTAAAGTCATACACTCTTTTAATCATACTTTTTTTTCTTGGATCTATCCTATGCAAAATGGGGCTTAGCACATGACTTATAGTGGCTATGGAAAACAGAATTCTCATCAGGGCGCACTTATTTTGAAAGAGGTAATCACTCACGTATGTACTTCCTTTCTATAGATTATTCCCACTCTTTATAATCTAAGAACACAATCAAGTATGTCGAACACAACCATATAATTAACCCAATGTTTATGTTCCGTCAGTTGTTTCTGCAATAACAGGCTTTGGGATCTCAAAATCTAACGACAAATACCCAGATTCCTTCAATGGTATGATTCGTATCTTGTTCATTTGGAATAGAGATGACGCATTTACATCCTCTATGTAACGTTCAACTTGTACCAACGCACCACGGTATAAATGAGCAGAAATAGGTACCCACAAACCCATAGTGAAAAAACTCAATAAAATATCAATATAATTGTACCACCCATTTGCGTTATAACCTTTCATCAGTAAGTCATTTATATCAGAGACTATCTTAGCAAACTCTTCACTATTTAGATACATTGATAAAGGACTAATGGAAGAGTAACCAAAAACATGTCCACCTGGTAAAACTCCATGAGGAACAAATAGATCCCCATCACGATCATTTGTTATCGCAGCAGGTTCATAACCAGGCAATTGTGTACTAAAAGTAGGCCCTGTTGTATTAGAATTATCAAAACGTCTTGCAATTCGGACGATTCTTGTCTCTGAAAATTCCTTTGATTGTTTTGGTCTATATATATTTGGATAATGCGTCAGCGTAAGTGCTTGCTCTTGTGGATGTTCTCTCACAGCATCAGGACGATCTGGATCTGCATAATAAGTCTCTGAGAATTCGTGATAATTAAAGAAGACTGGAGCCTCAGCACTTTGTTCCCCAGAATCATAATTAACTGCAGCCTCTTCTTCCTGAATTGCTTCATATATTATATCGTTAATCCGATCATCGCTGCCATACTCATCATCTGGGGCATTGGTAGATGTATATTTCGATATAGACCCACTATTCAATGTACTTGCTAACCCATCTCTTAGTGTGGACTCCTCCATCGTGGCATTTGTTTACCTGTGCTTGTCTCTTTGTTTTGTTATTATTGCACATTTTTTTGTTTGTAGCTTCTTTATTTTTGCATTTCTTTATCAGGACGAAAATCTCTCAAAAACACAGAAATGTGGAAAAAATTGAAAAATTATTCTTTACTTAAGTATTACGTGAAAGAAATATATATATGGTAATCACTGATATTCTTGACAAAAAGATATAAAAACTAGCACTATCATAAATAACAATGGCTTCAATTGTATCTGAAAAGGACTTTACCTCCAAATTTTTAACCTTAGCTAGCTTATCAGACCCTGAACTTCCATCTAATTATCAAAAACCGTTACAGAAAGTCTCCGCATTAGGTGTACCATTACCAGCTTTGAAATATAAATATGATCCAAAGAGAGTAAGAAATACAAACTCTCAGAATAATAATTACAATGGTTCTGTTAAACTTTCCTTGAAGAGTGTAAGACCTCCAAAATTTGTTATCGATAAAGAGTTTTCTTCCAATGATACCATTTTAGCTGTGAAGGAGTTTCTTTTAAAAAAAGAAAACATTGTTCAACAAATTGGTCAAATTAAATTACTTCTTAAAGGTAAGGTATTACATGATCATACTTTGTTACAGGACTTGAAGACTAACGAAGCTGTAGTTAACGTCATGATATCTAAACCTGTCATTAATGTAGAGGACTCGGCTTCTCTCCAAAAAGAAGATACAACCAGCGTCAATGTTCCTTGGAATGATATCGAAGCTTTATTAAAGGATAAGACCCAGAATCCATCAGTTATATTACAAAGATTAAAGAAAGGTTGGGAACTATGCAAATGATTTATTACATATTGTCATTTTATAAAATTGTATATCTATAAGAATACTGAATGTATTAATAATGACTCTATTTTTTTTGTCTGATTTGTCGAACTCTCTCTTTTATACTGTTATTCCAATTAACTCCACTTAGACTAATTCGTTTAAACCCATTAATCTCAGACGATAACGTATCTTCTACTACTTCATCGCTAATACCAAACAATTTCTTCTCAAATTCGTTATATGTTGGATCAGTACCACGACTCTTTAACGTCTCATTAAAGTGCTTATATTTATTCCGTTGTGTCACAACGTACTTTCGACATCTATCAATATCATCCTGTGTAAGATTATTCAAACCTATTCGTTTCTTAAAAATTACCTTATCAAATATATCATTTGGATTTAAAAGTTTTTTTGGAAATGTTTGCAATACTTGAAACATCACCATATCTGAATCATCAGAATTAGTATGTTCACCAGAATTAGATTCATTCCGCGTTGAATTAGAATTTGTAAGATCCCCAAAACTATTATTCACATTGATTGAAAAAAACTTCATTGGCTGGTTAGTATTACGTCTATCCATTAATAATTCTTTCTCACTCAATTTTAATATGGCCAATGACACTTTAAATAAAAAATGAGATTTCTCATAAAATAAACAATCCCATATCCGTAATGTAGTCTCAATTGGAACAGTTCCAATAAAGCAACTCATAAACCAACTTGCTGTCGACAAAGTGATTGGCGGTAATCGATTTAAATAATCCATAGTACTCCTATTCTCTTCATTCCCATTATGTTCCACGTCATCCAAATTATTCGTTTTTTCTATCTGATCCCATATTTCTGGTAGATACTCTTTCATACAAAGTATTAAGACTCCTTGATCCACATTTACACCTTCTAGATTTATTGAATGTACTCCAGGTAAATATTTTTTAGTAATGATAACCAGCATCCAAAATGCTCTCTCTTCATCAAGAAAGAGTAATAATAAACCCACTATAAAATTCATCGATTGGCAATACCCTATACTGGTGTCATAAATCGAAAAAGCAATCAATACTCGCCTTAATGATTGAATCATATGAGGTTCATCTTTTTGAAATGATTCCTTATGATAATGTATATTATCAGGAAATGTTCTATTTAAATCTCTTTCTATAACTTCAATATCTTGGTATTGCATTCTTTCTTCTTTCTTCTCCTCTGTTTTTTTTGATTGTAGTTTCTTCCTCTTATCTAGCAATTCACTCACTTTCACTAGTAGTTTATCATAGACACCCTTATTATTATTTAGTTTCTCATCACCTCTTGCAAAATACCACCATGCGTTACCTCTCCATTCAGCTGGTATACCCTTTCTGACGTATCTTTTCAATTTCTCACTTCTTGAAGGGAATTTTGTTGGCGAATCATTGGGAATTGGCAATCCACTCTTATTCAAAAATATAACCCACTTCTGTTTCCGTTTAACACAATATTTAGAATATTCATTCCACCATTTATCATACTCATCGCTGCTAATATTTTTGTTTTCCTTCTTAAACCCGTATCTATCAAATGAATCAGGATCACTTCTTCGCACCATAGATTGCCTCTTTGCAGTAGTTAATGATTCCAGATCATTTGAAACCAATGAATTTCTTTGTCCAGTAGGTTTGGCGTCCTCATCATCAATGCCATCATCTGGCACATCAGCCCCGTATAGATCAAGAAAACTGGTTCCAGATATTACATCCGATGTATTTGTGATTAACGTCTTGAGTGTAGGTGTCGATATGGTACCTATATGTTCATTAAATCTATCAGCTGAGATGAAATTTGGCATCGATGGGGATTTCTTCAACCCATCATCATTATGAACTTCTGTTGGAACCTTAATGTCAAAACCTTCCAAAGGATGATGGAAGCTTGTTTCTTTATTCATAGCGAGTGCATCAAGCGATTAGTCTATCAGGTAGATATAGCACAGTTTCGTCCTATTATTCTGTCGCCTTCAAAGTGAAATATTGCTACTCTTTCATTGAAGATGTTGTATCGATGAACTAAAAATAAATTTTCATACCATTATTTTATTATTACAAAGGATTATTATTAGATGCGACGAGTTCCCGAGGGATACCGTAGAATAGTTAAATATGAATCAACTAAAGATACTTGTACTGGCAAATTGACTAAGTGTTTTGTTAAGCAGGAATGATGTAGATGCGTTTCACAAGGGAGCTGTACAATGGAATTACAAGGAAGGTGAATGCTAAGGACTGGCTGAATAATCTAACAAGTGATAAAATACCGTTGAAGTTGTTTACTGCAAGGTTTGATAGATCTAGTGGTCCTGGGGGACAGAATGTTAACAAAGTCAACAGTAAGTGCACATTAACACTGTACAACTTTTCTACTTGTACATTTTTTGCTGAAGAGGTGAGAAAACAACTTATTGATAAGAATTTCAGGTATTATAATTCTAAAAATGATACAATTGTAATTCAATCTGACGAGACTAGATCAAGTTTAAAAAATAAGGAAGTTTGTTTACAGAAGCTGGTCGATGTTATCAAAGAGGAATGTTATTTTCCTCCTGATCCAAACATCATTGCAATAAAAAAATGGAAAGATATCTCTAAAAGAACAAATGAGGTTCGATTGAAGCAGAAAAAGGCAAACCAGGCCAAGAAAAAATTGAGATCAAAACATAATATTATATATTAGTAATTAATACTGATTATGCCTATGTGATGTATACTTAATATTATAGATGAGAAAAAAGAATATGTATACACAATCTAATATGATAAATTCAACTTATGCAGGAAATATCGAAAATGCTTTTATTGACAAAGAAAATTTAGCGAGCCATTGGATTGTAGCTATTTTCACTGTCATCCATGATATAGGAAACATCTGACTGAGATAATTTACTATTTTTAGATTTTTTAGCTTTCTTCTTCTTGTTCTTTTTAGTTTTCTTTGGCTTCTTTAGTAATGGCTCATTGATATTATAATCATCCTCATCATCTCCCACTGTTGCACTATTATTTGATTCTTGTATATTTTCATTATTATTACTATCCTCCTCATAAACGATTCTACTTCTCTTGGAGTGATAGTTTTCGTTTTCAATAATAGCTTTATTTACAACTAGCCCTCTTTCATCTTTAAAGTCTCTTGGTTTGCCTTTATAGTTTATAACGTTACCTAAAATACTCTTTCCCACACGATTTTTAAAAGTTGCCCTATCTAGTTCAAAACAACGATTAGCAAGTAGATCAAATGCACCAGCAAATGCCTTCTTCAAGCCACTAATATTGAAAGATCCTCTACTGATATTATTGGTATGATCTCCTGGATCCTGAATTGCCAGAGCAAATGTATTTCTTATGGGTTGTAACTCTCTCCACGTATATTTTGGTAAATAAGAGGGAACACCATCCAGTACACTTATAGCAACATCATCATAACCAAAATTTTTACCATATAATTCAAAGAAGTCAATTAGTAGAACACCTAAATTATCAATCGGATCAATTTCATTAGTTATTATTCTGGGATGCATATGGAGAAAAACATATACCAAACATATAATACTAAAACCACCTAAACCACCAGTATGCACATTATTCAACCTTCTTGAATGTAAAAATTGTTTCACTATTAGTACCAACTCTCTTAGACCGGGCGTGTCATTTAACCATCCTCTGATTAATTTAGCAGCTTCAAGACCATTTATCCTTTCAAATGAAACATCAATGTGAATTTTAGAAGCTGGTTCAACAAATTTAATTATCGGTACTCTTGCTTTGGATATAACCTCAATCTGTTCACCTAAACGGTTTTGTTTCAAAAAATTTGCTAATTGATATAGACAATTTCTTGTACCTTTATCACCTCTATCACTATTGACTACACAATCAATATCTGAACCAGGCAAATATAAATCTGTGGAATAAGATCCAAATACATGTAAATCTGCATCAGGCCATAAGTCTCTTACTGCTTGACGAACACGGCTAATGGTTGTATTACGAACTTCAATTTCTTCACGGTTAGGAGAAATATATGCTACAAAATCTTTAATTTCAAGTGTTAGCCAGTCAGCAATCTCACGTTCTTTAGAATGATCATGGTCAATAATCCATGGATAATTTGACTGTGGACCTGTTATTTGTGATGCATTTTCTTTCCGAGTTCCAGTTCTTATTTCAATTGCATTAGTCACCTTTTGCTTTTCATCACCTGAACTTTCAGAAAACGCAATGAAATCCTCATTATTAGATAATTGATTAATTTGTAATGCTAATTTAGGAGTCGTCTCCGGTTCAGTTGGGTCATCGAAATGGCCATCATAATCATCAAAACCTTCAGCAGCGCTATCATCAACTAACGTTATGCCATCTTTTTCAATAATTGAATCTTCTTCATTGCCGCTACTATTACTACTGCTATCTAAACGTATTATACCTTCTTCTTCTTCTCGCGTCTTTCCATGGTATTGTTCTACCCCAACTGCATTCTCTATAGACATCTTAAGAGTTACTTACTGAGTATTAAATATCTAGACTTGTTGAACTCTTGTCGAAAATCTGAGGTTCCATTCACTCTCTTTATAAGTATCAAAATGATGGTTAAATTGTTCTAGTTTTTTCACATTATACAATTTTTTTTCGCTACTTTCCTAAGGACGTCCATCGCCATTGATTATTTTCAAGTTTGGGAGACTGAAAAAGCAATAACAAATACTAATATTATCTATTTGATAATTACATAAACATTATTTAAACTGTAAATTTAGGAGATTGAAAAATTGTAACTCATTTAAATATATCAGGAATATTATTTGATTGGCATAGCCACCCAATGGGTTGTTTTGTCTTCTTTGAATCATCGGTATACCTACTATTTTCTAACAGGTCAATGATATACTCCAACGTATATCCCCTGGATAATCCAACCTCTATCGCCTTCCATAAGGTTTTTCGCCTTGAATATCGCTTGGTAGTGGCAGCGTCTCTTCTCCATGAAGCCTGATAGGTTGCTTCCATTTCTTTGATAGAAGGTTGATTTAATATACCTTCTGAGTATTCTTTCCACACTTCCGCCACTGTTTGAGGAGAACGTAAAAACTCGAACTCAGTTATATTTGCCATTTTCTTCCTTTTGGTTTCTCTTATGTTTTCATCATTGTCATTTAAATTTATTCCTGTCCGCCTATACTGCAACTCTTCATATCCATTGATTGAATCATATAGTTCGCTATTTGTATTAGTGTTGTTGTCACTCGTTTCATCAGTAGTTCCATCTAAATTAGGAAATTTGGCCTTAGATACATCAAATAACTGCAAGTTATCACTGTATATATTGGAAGTACTAAATGTATCACTCTTACCTTGTCTGGAATAATCTTGGCTAACTCCAGAAAAGCTTGATCTACTTTTATTTCTAGGTCTAGGATTACCAAGGGTCCTTATAGTGGAATCAATATTTTGTAAAGGTCTCTTGATATAATCCAAATCTTGGCTATTATGTTTTGATGATGTTGTACTTTGCTTATCATTTTGTAAAAAATTTCCAAGTAAGTCAGCACTATCTAAACTTTGGATATTATTACCGACACTTCTTAATCCTGTTGTAGGACCATCTCTAACAATTCTTGATCCGGAAATTCCATGGAACGAAGATGATAGTTTCTCTCGTAAATTTTCAGCAGTCCTTGCATTTTCGTTCAGTACCAGCAGAAGTCCCGTATTTAAATTATCTATTTGTTGTTGTTGTGAATTAACCATATTATCGTATCTTTTAAAATGTTGATCTAGTTTACTGCTAAGAGCATGGAATAGCTCTTCAAACACCCCAAGTCGTCGTTCTAATTCCTCAACACGGTTTACTATACTCATGCTATCCCATGCTTCTCCATCTATACTACTATGGCTCATATCTCTACAAAATTCGAAGAGCAATGTTATTACAGATCCTAATTCTTTGGCTCACAGATGCTCCTTATATACGTATCTATTTCCCAGATCGATGCAATTTTTAAACCATAAACATCAGTGTAGATGCTTTGCGCCCGTTCTCAGTCTTTATCAAATTTTTTTTGTTCTTCTGAAAAACGCTGGAGGAGTGATTAAGTAAAAAAAACGTATATGGAAAAACATCATGTTATTTTGGCTATAAAAGTAAATCGCCGCAGTATTTAGCACGTAGAATCCACAGATATTTGAAGTGAATAAAGTTTTCGAAACCGCGTTAGGATGTTGGAGCAGTATGCAAGAGGGTGCGTTCTCGAGCGGTGGTGTTTGGTCGAGCGAATTTATTTGAAACATTTAATTAATGTAGATCCTTTTGGATTACATTATCAATACTGGTTGAAGTAATCGCAAGGAGTTCGGAATACTTGTTATTGGTCCGTAATTGAGGAGAGACACTGATTCCTGCGGCCTTCATATCCGTTCTCTTCCTGTTCAATTCATTAAAGAAAGAAGTTATGTCGGGGGCCTTTATTCTTTCAGGAATGTCATAAATTGACACGTCGTTGGCATACTCGAGGTCGTGTAATTTCGTGTTTCTTGGTTCATCAGTGTCTTTGTCTTTATCATAAAGCTTTTTTTCGGGTTGCATGTGCCCCTTTCGGGTTTCGAATCGTTCCTCATGTTGAACATTCTTGTCGGGATCTATCAGATTTAAGTCTAATCTGATCATTTCTTTTGGGTATAACGATGTTGGGGTCTTGTATTCTTCTCCAAACCAAACAAAGTTCTCGGTGAAATCAATCTTGAAAAATGTTGAAGCTTTGTCCTTCATCACAGATTTCATTAAGATTGTAAGAATGTCATCTTTTGTAACTATGATTTCTGTGGAATACGACAATTTATGCCTTATATCATTAATTGAAATACATGAATAAACAGGAGCAATCTCAGACCACAATTTTAAACATTGTCCTAAATATAGAATGTTTTGGGTCAATTTATCAAAATAATGAATTAAATTGGGTACTTTACTCAGGCAGTTATACAACGTTTCTAAATCTAGTTTCATGAAACTTTGATATGCTATGTTGAGTAAATTGATAATTTTCTCATCTTTAAAAATTTTAAGTTGCTCGTAATCAAATGGATTTATATTATTTTCATCATTCGCTTTACAAGTGATCATGCTTGTCAATACAAACCCTGTGAATAAAAATGATTGAAATTCTGTTATACCAGTGAATGAGCATGTACCCTGTGCAATGAATCCTGATTCTTGTAGATTTTCTAATGCTTTGAAAAAGAATTCTCGTGAATTATTTATGATTTCAAAATAATTTGTTAATGCTGTTTCACTTTCAATTTGATTATTCTCATGATTATCAGGAATTAATAATAATGCACTTGCTGAATTTAATAGTAAATTAATTTCAGAACTTAATGATAATGTAAATGAGTTTGATATAATTATTTGAAACTTATTGATTGCAATTGAAAATTCTTTCCTCCTTAATAATTTGCCAGTTCTGAAGAAATCAGCAATAAACCATTGAACAATTATACTGTAATTGTCTACAGTGAACTTATTTATATTATCCATTTGATTTTCTCCCTTATAGATATCAGTATCAATTAACGATAGACTGATCAATTTTGCGACATCTTCTTCTTCAGTTTGAAAATCTGTATATTTAAACCAGATATCCAAGGTATACCTTTTATGATCTAGTAAGTTATTAAGTAAAGGAGAATTAAGATTTTTCAACCATAAGAATGATTTGAATAAATCTTCATAAAACATAGTTTTTTTCTTACGTAAATCCCAATTGAGTGAATTCAATTCAAACAGGTATGGTCTTAACGTAAATGGGAATACATCATTTATTAAAGAGAAAAATGAATCGTTCACATATGTAAAATTTAATTTCTCTCTATAATCATTAAAAAATTTAGCAAGCTTATTGGAATCCCCCGCTATTGCATCTATATATTCCGTATTTACCCCTTTATAAGTAATCTCTTGACTCCAGGAGTTAAGTTTCGCTATTAGTGAATCAAATGCTAATGAGGCATCTGTAAGTAATCCATTTTCTGAAGCACTAATAATTTTTTGAAATTGAGATCTAGCCAGAGAGAAAGATTGCTCTTCTAGATATGATTGTCCCCCCTTATATATATCTTCATAATTCTCTTTTACTTCTTTAATTGTGTACTCATTGAATTGTTGTGGGGTAGCTATACCTTCGAGATCATCGTCTTGTTCAAATTCTATCTCCTCCATGATCATATCTTCATCTTCTGACATCATGAAATCATCATAATTCCCATCATCATCACTTGACATTATAAATTTCAGCTATAGGGATTACAATATCCTTCACCGCAGTACTTCAATCTCGATATCTGTGCTTCTTTAAGTTAGCCATAATAACCTATATTATATGATATATAACCCTTTTCGGCCAAATCCTTTTTCATGATCTTCCTAAAAACAGAAACTGTCCGCGAGTACAAAATATGTACCAAACCGAAAACTAACAGCGAGCAGAGTCAGGATCAAAATGAAAAGTCAAAATATACTGTCAACTTAAACCTTGGACCGGCCAAGAAGCTTCAAAAGCAGTCCCTTATTACCACAGTCCCTGTAACTCTCTGATTGCTGTCTACACCTTTACAGATCTGCACCCACAAGCCCAAAGACAAAATAAACAGTCGCTTATTGAATAACGACAAGCATTTTATTCGACTTAAAGTATACAGAAAGTGTCACAAATTCAGGTCCCTGCGGCTGTGTCTGAGGAATCTCCGGAACAACGTTCCCGGAAAAATCTGCCCATAGAAAAAAAGTCACAGGCGATTTAACTTCCGATCTCAAAGGCACAAAAAAAGGAATGAGATGTGATATTAATGAGTAATTTCGAGATGGCTATAGAAGCAATATATAAAGCGCTACAAATAGTAGGTGGGCAGGGGCAGATGGCGTGAAGTGGCAGTAGAGGTAAAGTAATTGGAAAAATAGATAATTAAATTTGGAGTCCACCAAAAAAAATTCGTTAGCATAAATAGACATATTTTGTTTGTGAAAGTAAATGCTGCCATTGAACGTTATATCTAGACCAGCTAAAGTATTTGAATCAAGTCATAAGAAGAAAGATGACGCTGAATTGCATAGGACTCCATCATTTCTCAACAATTCTGTAGCACCTGTATCTGGTGCCAATTTTGATATACATGAAGGTCCCGGTTTGACTAGAAAATTACCTGATGGGCATCAAGTCGATGTACCCAAGAGGCCATCAATGCTTTTTAACGTGAGTTCCTTTACAGTTAATACTGAAGATGTAGAGAAAAGTTCGACTGACGATGAGCTTGACGAAGATGACGACTTCCCAGACGGGGGGTTATATGCATGGCTCGTTGTCTTTGGATCCTTTATGGGATTGATTCCAGTTTTTGGTATAATCAATTCATTAGGTGCAATCGAATCATATATATCAAAGAACCAATTAGCTGCGGTTTCATCATCTACCGTTTCTTGGATCTTCTCATTATATTTGGCTATAACATTTATCAGTTGCATCTTTGCTGGTGGATATTTCGATAGAAACGGTAGTCTTGCTCCAATGTGTACAGGGACTGTTTTATTTGTTGGTGGAATTGTTGCATTAGCTGATTGTAAAACTGTATGGCAATTTATATTAGCATTTTCAGTATTATGTGGTATTGGATCTGGTGTATTAATGACTCCATTAGTAAGTGTAGTGGCAACTTGGTTTTTTGCCAAGAGAGCTATTGCTACAAGTATTGCCACAATGGGTGGATCGGTTGGTGGTATCATGTTTGCTCCGGTTTTAAGAAAATTATATGAAGAAGTTGGTTTTAAATGGGCCATCAGAATCTTTGCTTTAATCTGCTTAGTTTGTCTTATCTGTGCATTATTCCTAGCAAAAGAAAGAGCTAAACCAGTGGCTAACAAATTTGAATCAAAAAAAGAATTATTCAAATGGTATATATCATCATCATTCAACTGGAGATATCTATTAGATTGGAAATTTTTATTCGCTGCTTTGGGTGCTGCATTAGCTGAAAGTTCACTTACATCAAGTGCTACATATCTAGCATCATACGCTATGGCAAGAGGTTATTCACAATCAGTATCTTATAATCTAATTACTGCAACAAATGCAGTTGGTATATTAGGAAGGTACATTCCAGGTTATGTCGCTGATAAATATTTGGGAAGATTCAATGTTGTCATTATTACAATCTCATTAGCTACACTTGCTAATTTCATACTTTGGTTACCTCTAGGTGGTAATATCAATGCATTATGGGCATATGTATGTCTCTATGGATTCTTTACTGGATCAATCTTATCATTAACACCTGTCTGTATAGGACAGATCTCAAGAACTGATGATTTTGGTAAACGTTATGCTACGGCTTATTTTTTACAAGCTTTATTAGTTATACCTATCTTACCTATTGGTGGTACTATAATTGGAGATGGGTCTATTTCAAACTATAATAATTTTATCATATTCAATTCTGTGGTAATGGCCGTTGGTGTTGGTTGTTATATAATTTCAAGGCATATTTGTGTTGGATTTACATTAAAGAAGTTTTGAATTTTTCATATTCAACTGTCTTACTGTCATTTAAATTTTAAAAATGTAAATATTAATGTTTAACTAAAAAAAAGAAACAGTACTTATTTTTTGAGGAATTGAATGTGTTTTTATTAATCTAATGGGACTACCCTGTACGTAAACATGTATAACTTTATATAGAGCACCTAATTAAATAGTAGAATTGCAAAGCAAACATACATATATATATTTGTTGTTTTTCTAACATAATATCAAACCCTATCAAAACAATAGACCCACTTACCAAAAATATAATGAACAATGAAATCTTATACCAAATCGATTTAATTATATAAAACAAAGGAATTTAAGTTTTTTCAAAGGAAAATAATAGAAAGAAGAGGAATACAAAATACTTTACAAGTTCGGAGAGACCTATCCTTAAGGAACAAAAAGTCCACTTGAGTTAGTTAGTTAGTAGTAATAAAATAAAAATACTTGTTTTATTGACTATCACCAATTATCAAAAAAAACAAAAAAGGAATAAGGAAAGAAACAAGTTGACGGAAACTTGTGAAAATAACACAGCTAAAAGGAATAATATCACAGTCAGAAATAAGTTTATCAGAAGTTTATCAAACAGCCACATTTTATCTTTTATATATGTTAACTTCCTTGCAAGAACATAAATTATACTCACCTATACAGAACATATAACCTTTCGTATCCACTAAGCATATATGAGAAATTTGTTAAACCATTGTGAAATACTTGACGATTTATCTAAGGGCATTGAATGGTAGCGCTTGTATACATAATTTTTCTTTAAAATTTATCAGATCATTCTAAGAGTCTAGTTTTTCTAATACAAAGAAATAGAAGATAGGGACAAAAACATTACACAAAATACGGTAAATCAATTTATTGTTCATAATATTAGGAAGCGGATCTAAAGTTAGTAGCTTTAAAATACCAAACGCAATACAATAACATACTGTAAAAAAGATTTTCAATTTTTTATTTTAAATTTCTTATTTTCAATCCTCAGGAAGAGAAAATGCATTATTGCACACCTTGAAGAATAAAATCATCAAGGTAGTGTCGGGCTCGCCACCTAATGTTATTACAGAAACCTCTCTGTAATAACCATGGTATACCGACTAAAAACTCTCCCTATTTAATAGGTATTACCCTCGCATGCCACAAATCTCAATATCTTTATAACCCTTTTCTATGAAGCCAAGGAATCATATTATTTTACTATTTGTTAACATGTTTATATTACCAATATCTTTACACCTTGTAATAATAATTACACCCACGGAGACATGCTATACCTTGAAACAGGGCAAGATTCAAAAAGAAATGTGGTAAACAATCTAAAGAAAGAATTCAGAGATCGAAGGGAAATGCCTCATCCTTATATACCGCAAAAATAATCAAGGAACCCTTAAAATTTGCTCTCCCCTAATCTTGGCTTTTTCTTTTTCCCCGTTTTGCTCCAAAACTTTTTATTTGACTGTGAATGTTCCTAAATTATTCGTGGTGTGCAGCTTTAAATTTGTTTTTATTTTCTTTTAAAAAAATTAATTCTAAAATATCTAACATTACCTTTTTAGGCAAAAGACGCAAGATATCAAATAAATTTCACCAATTTTTTTTTCATTTTCATTTTCGGCCGTGCGCTGAGAATTCTCAATATCAAAAATAATTTGGAGATGTATTAAAATGTATATTTGATTAATTTTCGAAAAGTCATAATTTAACTTTTATTTAGCTTGCTCATAAAGAGAAGAACATCATAGATTAGCAATGGGTATCGATCATACTACTAAGCAACACAAGAGATCCGGTCACAGAACCGCTCCAAAGTCCGACAATGTCTACTTAAAGATGTTAGTTAAGCTATACTCTTTCTTAGCTCGTATGTTATTAGTTCAAGTTTATGAGAGAACTTTTTCTCTTAGCGATTAGTCTTTGAAAATTTCTTTGAAATTTTAAAGGATTCTGTTTCAACTACTCACTACTGAGATATTTTTTAATATCAATAAAAAATATTTCCATATGATCTTGTTTCAAAGATCATATTAGTATTTAATGGAGATGTTCTGCGAGTGCATTAACTGTGCGGCATAACGAATTCATTCACTTTTTATTCAAGTGAAATTTGAATTAGAAAATGAGCAGAATCTTTTATTAATGTATTTTTTTGATTTCCTTTCTGGAAAATTATTAAAATATGTTATAAAAGAATACTTTTCAAGATTTTAATAGTTATATATTAGCTATTATCTTCATTAAAATTTGGCATAGAATACTAACAAATTTTTTTTTTTATTTTTTTTTTTTGAATAGGTCGTACTGAAGCTCCATTCAACAAGGTTGTCTTAAAGTCTTTATTCTTATCTAAGATCAACAGACCACCAGTTTCTATTTCCAGAATTGCCAGAGCTTTAAAGCAAGAAGGTGCTGCTCAAAAGACTATTGTTGTTGTTGGTACCGTTACTGACGATGCTAGAATCTTTGAATTACCAAAGACCACCGTCGCTGCTTTAAGATTCACTGCTGGTGCCAGAGCCAGAATCGTTAAGGCTGGTGGTGAATGTATTACCTTAGATCAATTAGCTGTCAGAGCTCCAAAGGGTCAAAACACTTTAATCTTAAGAGGTTCCAGAAACTCCAGAGAAGCTGTTAGACACTTCGGTATGGGTCCACACAAGAACAAGGCTCCAAGAATCTTATCCAAGGGTAGAAAGTTCGAAAGAGGTAGAGGTAAGCGTAAGTCTATGGGTTTCAAGGTATAAGCTAAAAGAATTTTTAATTAAATCTTTTATCTTTATCTTTTAACTTATATAAATACCTTTCCTTACTTTCTGATTACTGTTTAAAATATTCTGTATAACATTCATAACTTATATTAAAATATATATGTACTTGTATCAACATTTAATTAGTGATCAGATTGGTTTTATTAAATTTTAACATTTTTAATCCAATGCAAAATAATCTTCTTAACCTTTCAGGTATGTAAAAATGTCTTTATTTCTGCTTTAGCGTTTTTTTGGCGGGTTTCGCCATATCCCACATATATTAAAAGCTCATAAAATATGATGAAACCCCACACCATAACTTCTTCATTGATTTGATAATTTTAGATTAAAGATCAAATGTACTTAAAGGCTTGTGAAGTAGACAATTTTGACTTATTTGCATCTTCAGAATATTAAATGGTAAAATAGCATCCAGAACTTCTTTCAAGTCAAATATATATATAAGATTTGTTTACTTTGTAAATGATGATACGAGAAACAGATTCCATTGATATCCAGGCAGTAACCTCACAGAGTGACAATATGAATGTTGATAACACTAATACTCCAGCAAACGTATCATCTTTGGGGACAGACAGGAAAGAAACTGTTTCTTGTACAACCAAAATGAAAGCCATCTTTTTTCGTTATATTAAATTCATCGGACCAGGCTTGATGGTCAGTGTCGCTTATATCGATCCTGGTAATTATTCTACTTCTGTAAGTGCTGGTGCAAGTAATGAATTTTCATTACTTTGTATCATTTTACTATCAAATTTTATCGCTATATTTTTACAATGTCTTTGTATCAAGTTAGGTTCAGTTACCGGTATGGACCTCTCAAGAAATTGTAGAGCTCATCTACCCAAATACTTAAATTATACATTGTATTTCTTTGCAGAATGCGCTATTATTGCCACTGATTTAGCTGAAGTAATTGGTACTGCAATTGCTCTTAACATTCTAATAAAGGTTCCGCTACCTGCTGGAGTAGTAATAACAGTAATCGATGTTCTTGCGGTGATGATAGGTTACAGACCAGGTTCTTCATCAATTAGATTTATTAAATTATTTGAATATGGAATTGCTGCTTTGGTTTTGGCTGTATGTATATGTTTTGCTGTCGAACTTGCTTACATCCCTAGTACAACGTCTGCCAGGAAAGTCTTCCGAGGGTTTGTTCCTTCGAGTCAAATGTTCGATAATAACGGTATCTACACTGCTATATCGATTTTAGGTGCTACTGTTATGCCACATTCTTTATTTTTGGGATCAGGATTGGTACAGCCTAGATTATTAGATTATGACGTATCACATGGGAACTATTCATTAGAAAATGATACTTCCGGATGGGATGATGACGACAATGATACTGCACCAATGAAATCTGTGCTTGATGAGAAGAAGAAAGCTTCCGAAAGGGAAAGGGAAATGGATCTAAAGTATCTTGAGTATAAACCCTCTTTAAATGCTATAAATTATTGTATGAAATTTTCCATGGTTGAATTAGCATTGACGCTGTTCACATTAGCTTTGTTTGTGAATTGTGCTATATTAATAGTATCCGGAGCCACTTTATACAAGACTCCAGAGGCACAGAATGCTGATCTATATACTATCCATGATTTATTATCCAAGACACTAGCACCCGCTGCAGGTACGGTATTCATGCTTGCGTTATTATTAAGTGGTCAATCAGCTGGTATTGTTTGTACAATGGCTGGACAAATAGTTAGTGAAGGTCATATAAATTGGAAACTATTACCATGGCAAAGAAGATTAGTTACTAGAGCAATTTCCATCATACCATGTTTGATTATATCTGTGTGTCTAGGTAGAGATGCTTTGTCCAAGGCATTAAACGCTTCCCAGGTAGTGTTATCTATTGTATTACCATTTCTTGTAGCACCACTAATATTCTTCACTTGTAATAAGAGGATAATGACAATTACTACTAATAATGCTGAAGTTTGTTTAGGTACCAATGTTGAAGGTGAAAACACAGACAATGACAATAAAATAACTATGGCAAACGGATGGATGATCACTTGTATCTCAATACTTGTTTGGTTGTTCATTTCACTTCTCAATGTATATGTTATTGTTGAACTGGGTATAACCCATGGTGATATCAGCGGTTGAATTTTCTCATGAACATATATATATATAGTATATAATGTGAGATGAAATCTTGTGAATAGAATACTTTCTATATTCTTCTAGTTAAATATACATGGGTTTCTTATTTACTTGATACATAATAATTTATTTATTGTTTCTTGCTTTTTTCTAACGTAATGTTGAATTGGTAGCTAAAAATAATAGAGCTGAAAAGTGTTCCTTATGAATTTATCGATTGTATGGATGATAGTTGTTGTTATTACGTCTATTGTATCCACTATTACCACGTCCACGGTAATTGCCAGAACCACGGTAATTACCTCCACGGTAACCACCCTTATAACCACCACGGTCACCTCTTTCACCTCTTTCACCTCTTTCTCTACGGTCACCACGTTCACCACGATGGTCTTGGTATCCACCGTGGGTTGAAGGTGGGGCACCAGATGGATCTCTTGGGCCCCTTGGTAAGGTGACATCAGGAACATTATTACCAGAAGCATTTTGTGGTTTATCTTCACTATTAGATTTACTTTCATCAGCTCCAGATGATTCAGCGCCTATAGTTTGTACATTATTATTTGTATTAGAGCCATCGCTTTGGTCTTCATTTGTAGAACTATCTATTGAAGCTTGTTGTGGAGTTGGTGATTGTTGAACACCTGGCATGGCATACCCGGGCATCATCATTGCCATTTGTTGCATTTGTTGTTGATACATTTGAGAGTAATCGATACCAGTTTGTTGTTGCATTTGTTTATAGTATTCTTGCATTTGAGTATAGTAATCAGTCATTGCTTGTGGATTGAACATTGGATTAAAACCAGCACCTCCCATCATTGGATTTTGGTACATTGGATTCATACCCATGTTCATACCAGATGGATTAGCCGATGTATTTGAACGATTAGTGGAAGGAGTGTGTTGACCCTTTTGCATGTGTCTTGGTTCAGCTCTCTTAATTTCAATTTGTTTACCCTTAAAGTCAATGTATTTACTTTGACAAACTCTATCTACAGCATCAGGAGAATCGTATGTAACAAAACCAAAACCTCTTGATCTACCAGTATCTTTATCTAACATCAGTTGTGCATCAATAATAGTACCATATTGAGCAAAAAATTCTTCAAATTCTTTTGGTCTAACATCGGCACCAATACCACCTACGAAAATTTTACCAGTCTTATCCTGTTCTTCTCTTGGGATGGATCTCTTTGGATCAATAACTTTACCATCAAGGATATGTTGTGTCTTTACTACTTCATCAACACTAGAAGGATGTTCAAAAGTTAAGAAACCAAAACCTCTTGATCTACCCGTGTTTGTATCTTTCATGATCTTTAAATCTATGACATGACCATATTTATTGAAATAATCTCTCAAACCTTCTTCAGTTGTTTCCCAATTTAGACCACCGATAAACATCTTACAGTTATCCTTAGATATATCAGCTTTCACTGGACCTAAATCAACTGGTGTGTTACTATTTTGATCTCCATCTTGATTTTGGGAAGGATCTGTATGAGTTTGAAATTGTGACATTGTTTGTTGTAATTGTTCCCAAGGTAAAGCTGGTTGAGAAGTATTATTACCATTGGATGTAGAAGCATCCTTAGTATTTGAATCAGTGTTTTTGTCATCATTTGTATTATTACTTTCTTGATTATTTGATGATGATTCTGGTTTATTAGAATCAGCTGAATTCATATTACTTATATTAGAAGATAATGCTTGTAAAGCAGCTAATTGATCTAGTTGAGATATAGAAGTAGATTTATTTTCATCTTTATTTTCAGTTTTATTTTCATCCTTTGAGACTTCAGTCTTTTGTTCTTCAACATTGTTGTCATCACCGTAGATGTCGTTAAAATCTTCGTCGTCAGAGTTCATTGCTGTTGTATATTTTGATAGTAAGTTTTTTGTAAGTTAGTTATTTGTTAAGAGTTCTTTCTTTCTTTGCTGTAAAAGCTGTATAAATATAAATAGATTATTAGAAAAGAAAAGAAAAGAATAGAATACTATAATAAAGAGAAGTTATTATTATTACGTTTTTTAAATTAAAATATTTTTGATGTTGTTTGTTATTTTATTGGTTTCCCTTTTATTTCTTTAATACGAGGAACTAATTGTTGTTGTTTTTATACTATTTTTTCACTATTTGATTAATATTATACCTGTAAAATTATAACTATAATATAGTATATGATATGATACGAAAATATATGCTTAAAATGATATAAAGATTTCGAATTTTGTAAAATTTAAAAATATTGATAAAGCTGCTGTTATAATTTAATTTGAAATTTCACTGGATTATGAGTAAAATTATCTTATATGAAATTATAATGGTAATAAATTATCAAATCTTTTAACCTTTTTCTCTCAAAAAAAAATTGTCTCTTTCAAAAGTCTATCAAAGTTTGTGCTGTTTGATGGATCGAATTAGTCAAAAAAAAGTGTAAACAGTATTCTGTATACTTTATATGCTTTCCACGATCTAAAAGGTAGTATTTTACGAAATATTAAGTCCAGTTAATAAATCTTCCCAAATAATACTAAAGACAAAAATTAAAAAAAATTGGATAGTATGTCAAAGACAGTAAGTTATGATCTTTATAAATTACAGTATTTGATTACTTGTCGGAATGAAAGAAAGAAAAACGTTTCCAGAAAAAGTTCGTCCTTTTATACTCGAAAAGGGAGAAAAAATTGAACACTCATTTTCACCCGGCTTTTTTTCCGTTTACTGTGAGGCACCAAGAGCTCATCTCGAAAAAATTTGAGATTTTATTCAAGAAGAGGTATTGAGTATTAGAGAATAGTCTGCAGTATAGTGGAAGTGAGAGTGAGAGTGAGAGTGAGAGTGAGAGTGAGAGAGTTATGAAGCGGTATTTGCTTTATATGGTGCAAGTGCACACTAATTTCCGTAGGGCGGAATTAGAATCCTTAGCGGATTTGTATGATATTAAGATTGATTTTAGTGGATATCGAGAAGATTCACCATTTTTTTATGTTGATTTGGAAGATGATAAGCAAGCTAGTGATTGGATTAAGAGGTCTATATTGACTAGAGCGATATATGAGTATTGGGGTGATGGTAAAACAATGGATGAATTACATGAATGTATAAAGTTACAAGAATCATTTAATGACAATTTGATTAAATTTAATAAAAGTAAATTCAAATTTGAATTTGATAGTTATAAAGGTAATAATAAGAAACGGGATAGGATTAAACAGATTGAAAGTTTCAGTTATTTGAAATTTAATGGTAAGATTGATTTAAAGAATCCAGATGAAATATTTACTGTCATTGAAGAATTTGAAGCAGTAAATGAAAATGAATCTGGTATGGAACCAATAAATTATATATTTGGTAGATTGATTCAAAGAAGTAATCGATCCATAGTGGAAAAATATGATTTGAAAAAGAGGCCATATAAGGGTACTACAAGTTTTGAAGCAGAATTATCCTTAGTGAGTGCAAATATAGCTCAAGTGAAACCTGGAACCATAATGTATGATCCATTTGCTGGTACAGGATCATTTCTTGTTGCTGGTGGACATTTTGGGGCATTAGTAATTGGATCAGATATCGATGGTAGAATGATTCGTGGTAAAGGAGCGAATCATGATATTATTACCAATTTTAAATATTATCAAGAAGAGAATAAATTTTTAGATGTGTTGACAATGGATTTTACACATAATTCAATAAGAAGTGATTTAGTTATCGATACGATATTATGTGATCCACCATATGGTATTCGAGAGAGTATAAAAGTTCTTGGAGCTAAGGACCCGTCAAGATTTATTGGTAAAGAAGAAATAGAAATAGATGGAGAGAAAGCATTTTTAAAGAGGGATTATATTCCTACAAAGAAACCGTATTCATTAGATTCTTTGTTGGATGATTTATTAGAGTATGGTAGTGAACGATTAAGTAAGGATGGAAGGTTAGCATTTTGGATGCCGACTGCGAATGATGAAGATATGGAGACTATAATACCGTTACATCCAAATTTAGAATTAAAATATAATTGTGTTCAAGAATTTAATAAATGGTCGAGAAGGTTATTGGTGTATGTTAATAGAGGGGATGAATATAATGGTCCTACGAATGGTGGAGTGAAGAGAAGTAATCAGAATTTTCGAGATAGATATTTCAATAATTTTATGAAATAGATTATTTTTAGTTTATTTATGTTATTTCATTAGTAATGCTACATTTTCTAATGAAGTTTCTTTATTTATATAATTAATTAATTTTGTATCATTAGAAAGATTTTCTTTACACCAAATTAATCTTCCCGTATCAATAATATTTCTCGCTAATAAACCTAGGGATTCTCTTTCCTTTATTGAAATTTCCAATAAAATTGAATCGTTGTCATTAGAGTCTTTAATTGTAAAGATATCAGTATCTGAAACGTTTGGACGTCTACCATTAGTTGCCCATGAACACATCTTAGTAAGAGATTTGAAGAATTTGTTATATGATATAGAATGAGAATGAGAAGAAGAGATAATATCTTTGATATAAGAGGGATTGATATAATCGGTTGAATTACAAATATGTCTACAACACATTGCAATACAAAGAATAGTTGAATTATCATTACAATGGGAACTATTCTTTATAGCTCTTAAAGTTAAGTCAGTAGCTACACCACAAAGATGTTTAGCGATACCGATATTAATCTTAGAGGAAGATAATAATGGATCAAGATTAATATCTCTTATATCAATTTTAATACGATTTAAAATTGGATTATTATCATAATTGTTTAATAATTGGAAAGTATCCGATTTAAATTTTGAATCGAATTTCATTCTATTAGAACCTCTATCTATAAGAATAAAAGTATTTTTATTTTCAGTAGAGAGATTTAATTTTTTCAAGTAAGATAAGAATACTTGATTTACGTATCTTGAGAATTCTGCCCTACCACATCCGAACTCGATAATATTTTTCTCTTGAAGAATCCAATCATTATCATACGAAATAAAATCCAATAAATTCTGAATCAAAGAAGATTGTTGAACGGCATGTTTCTGATTAGATAATTCTTTAAGTCTGTTATTTGACATAATATTATTTTCCTTTACAGAGATTGACACATCTGAGGGCAACTTATCGGAGAACCTCTCCCTGATAATACGAATAGTCTCGACCAGATCACTGTTGCTAATATCATCATCATCATCTTTCGTACCCTCAGAACCACTGTTGCGGTCCTTGGAGTAAAACGGCTTATCCAGGATATCAGGGTCCACTGTCACTGTCACTGTCACTTCCCCTTTCGCTTTCGCTTTCGCCTTCTTTCCCCCGTGCAAAGCAGCGCCCAGCTCCTTCTTGTGCAGATTGAGATGCTGCGAACAGAACTCGTTTTCCCTCTTGCGGGTCATGCCGCAGCGCCTGTTCTTGTGCTTGATGACATAGTGGCACTGCAGTCGGGTCTCCTGGGTGCTATCTCCGACACTCTTCAGCTTCTTCGTCTGTGGTTCTGACATTCTATTCAGTGCTCTTCAACAGTGCGTTGCTCTTCACAGTGCTTTTTGCTCATCTCATCACTGCAATGAAATGAAATTTCTCGTTTTTTTTGTCGGCGGGGTCCTTGATGATATACTTAGCTATACACTGTGGGAAGAAGAATTATATGCCGGCGCACGTGACAGGCTCGGTGTTCTCCGCTCTTCCGGGTGTGCGCCCACTATGGGGAGCGCCGCATTTTCTACAGATTCTTGCAAAATCTTGCAAATTTTCTGTTTCGGATGAAAGGAAACACACACAGAAAGTTGTGGCCACTCGGGAATCTCCGTTCGTCCGATTTTCTTGTAGCTGACAAAGGATCTCGTTAGTCGTTAATTATAGAAGGGACATGGGAAAAAGGGAACAAGGCTTCTTTCGTGGTTGACTTTTTTTTCTTGAGATATAAATACAAGGATCAAAGCAATACAATGAATGACAGGAGACATGTTTTTTATGATTTTCTTATTCGTTTATTTCTTTTGTTTATCTTATATGTAATATACTAATAAATTACAACTATGCCGCACGTGTTACACACTTTACAAGATCAGCCTGATATCTTTAGCGTATATCCTAATACTTTGAAAATTTCTGTATTAGGCGCTGCTGGTGGGATAGGTCAATCTTTGTCTCTTTTATTAAAGACTCAACTTCATTATCTTTTATCTGATAATTCAAATACTCATATTCATTTGGCTCTATACGATGTTAATAAAGATGCCATAAATGGTATCTCTGCTGATTTATCTCATATAGATACTTCTGTTTCAATTTCTAATCATTTCTCTAATAATGAGGATCCATCAGATGATTCTGGGATTAAAAATTGTCTCTATAATACTTCGCTGATCGTTATCCCTGCTGGTGTCCCAAGAAAACCTGGTATGACTAGAGATGATCTTTTCAATATCAATGCAAAGATTATTTCCTCTTTAACTGACTCAATAGTTAAATTTTGTGATTTAAATAAAATTTTCATTTTATTAATTTCAAATCCAATTAACTCGTTAATTCCTGTTATTCACTATAGATTATTAAATAAGCATTTTGATAAATGTCAAAATACTAATATAGAAAAGAGAATATTAGGTATCACCAAATTAGATATTGTAAGAGCTTCAACTTTTTTGAATGAATTAATACCTTCTCAAAATAATGTCATGCCAATTATCCCGGTAATTGGTGGTCATTCAGGTGAAACTATTATTCCTCTATTCTCACAATCAAATATAAACACTAACTCTTTAAATGATAATCAAATTAAATATTTGATCAATAGAGTTCAATACGGTGGTGATGAAATCGTTAAAGCTAAAAATGGTAACGGGAGCGCTACAGTTTCAATGGCTCATGCAGCTTATAAAGTTGTCTCAAAAGTGGTATCCCTTTTATTAAATAATTCTAATGAAATAGATTCAATCAACTATATTTCATTATTAGACTTTAATAATAACCCAATAGATAACGATATCTACAATAAAATTGAGAAATGTCAGTTCTTTTCATTACCTTTAAAATTAAATAAAAATGGTATTACAAAATTAGATCCAAATAACTCATTAGGAAACTTAAATTCTTTAGAGAAAAATGAATTATTACCACTCTGTATAATGAAATTGAAAAAAAATATAGAAACTGGTAAACAATTCGCAACTTCCACTTAAATAGTATCAATATTCCTCTCTTCCTTCTTAAAAACTCATCATATATTATTATACTAGCACACCCTGATATATAATCATATATATATATATATAATCATATTCTTATAACTTATTCTTATTATGTTAGTTCTTATCCTAATCTTCAGATAACTACCGTTAATTTAATACACCAATACTTGCTTATATTGTACTTATTGTTAGTTAAAATGTGAAAAATTTTCTTAGTATTGCGATTACCCTACTTTTTTGATAATAATTCACAACATCAAATAAGACCACCATTAAAGATTAGAAAAAAAAACATAGAAAAGAAGAAAATTGAATTCAAATTACACAATTCATATAGGGAATTGAAACAATATATAGGCATAGAATATCATCAATTCTTACTCTGTTCCAAAAAAAGAAGATTACAATTATAACCACAAATGTCACAACAAAATTCGGAAAATACTTTCGAATTTATTGCCGATGATGTTACCTCTAATAGGTCAAATACCGTTAGAAGAATGCTAGTAAAAGAATATAGAAAAATCGGTAAAGGGGCTTTTGGTATAGTTGTACAAGCTTATATTACTCCAAATAAAGAAGATTGGTATGGCCCTTTCGCTATAAAGAAAGTTCCTGCTCAAACTGAATATAAATCAAGAGAGTTAGATATACTTAGATTAACTAATCATCCAAATATTGTCAAACTAGAATATTTTTTCACTCATGTATCTGAATCTGATAATAAAGTTTATCAACATTTAGCAATGGAATGTTTACCACAAACTTTACAATTAGAAATTAATCGTTATTCAACAAATAAATTGGAATTACCTTTAAAACATGTTAAATTATATACTTATCAAATAGCTAGAGGTATGTTATACCTTCATGCTCTAGGTATTTGTCATCGTGATATTAAACCTTCAAATATCTTAGTAGATCCATCATTAGGAATATTAAAAATTTGTGATTTTGGTTCTGCAAAGAGATTAGAACCAAATCAACCTTCAATTAGTTATATCTGTTCAAGATTTTATAGAGCTCCAGAATTAATCCTAGGTTCAACTTTGTATACTACTCAAGTAGATATTTGGGGGTTAGGTTGTGTCATTGGTGAAATGTTCTTAGGTAAAGCTATATTTCAAGGTCAACAACCACTATTACAATTAAGAGAAATTGCTAAAATTTTAGGTCCACCTGATAAAAAATTTATATTCTTTTCAAATCCAAGTTATGATGGTCCATTATATTCAAAACCTCTATTTAATGGTACTTCTCGTGAAAGATTCGAAAAATATTTCCCACATGCTGGCACTGATGGTATAGATTTGATGATGAAAGTATTGGTATATGAACCACAATTAAGATTATCTCCAAGAAGAATATTATCTCATCCTTTCTTCGATGATTTAAGAAAAGAACAATATTTCTTCCCAAGAGATCATACTCAACCTATTCATTTACCAAATTTATTCGATTTTAGCGATTATGAATTACGTGTAATTGGTGAAATGTTAGATTCAATTACTCCAAAAAATGAATGATAAAAAGGCTTATTAAAACGAAAACATTAAACCAAAACTTTCAAGACTGTATCACAAAAATCTGTTCTTATTTTCATTTCCCTTTCCTTTTTCTCCCTCACCTATTTTGTTTCTTGTACTAATGGATATCATTTATCAAGATTAGTAGCAGACCAAAAGAATAAAAAAACAAAAAGATTATAACTTCTCCCAAATTTTAGTATCAGACTCAAACATATTATTTTGAAAGAACCCTCATTATACGTTGGATTGAAAGGTCGTCTCAAGATATGCAATAATTTTAAATTTGTTCCTCTCCCTTACCCATATGTCCTTTTTGCAATACTTTTCCTTTTTCTTTTTCTCTTGTAGAAACTAAATCTAATTACTAATAATGTCTTCCCTACTTCCCCTGTCTTTTTATAAATTTCTAGTATAAAAAATCTCTATATGACAAATGAATAAAAAAATAAAAGCTAACTTATTAACAATATTTCTACTTTTGTTTTTAGTAATAATTATATTTTTCTTATTTCGTATACATAGTATAAAATAATTTTTTCTTTACAAGAATAATCTCATCATAGAGTTAAAGAGTAAGAATATTCATCTTCAGAATTCTGTGCAATCCATAATACTACACAACTTAATGATATCAATACATTCCCTAATACATTATTAATACCCATTCCAATTGTAGGATATGTAGTATAATCCTTAACTAAAAATTTAATAATTAGAACAACAACAGACCCAGATAATCCACCAGCTAATAATGCAAAACCTAAAAATAATATACTTCTTGCTTGCCAGGCCATATGCGAATCCATATCACCACCAAATGATCCTCCATCTCCACTTAATGCACCTTGTAATAATCTACTCTTTTCAATAGAATTCACAATTAACATACCAAACGTACTACATAAAAATGGTATCCAATCAATAAATGTAACGTGAAGATCTGACGCATTAGCATGCTTAGAATAAAGTACTGCATCTAAGAAACACCAAAATCCTAATGCATATAAAATTCCTGAAAGATAAACTCCTAAAGTTCTTATTCCATGGAATGATGGTATCCTAAATGGTAATCGGAATAATTTATTATTATGTTCAGTATCCATTCTTATTTACAGATTTTTTCGTCTCTTATACTTTATCTAATTGCTTTTACTTACACCTATCTATATATTTTCCTAGAAAAGATTTCCTTAATTATTTTTTTCCTTCTTTCTTTACTCAGTTTTCTTCGTTTCATTTTAATTTTTAAAGAAAAGTGGCTTTTCAATTTTTTTATTTGTATGAGTTTAGCTTATATATTTGTATAAATATTTAATCAATTACATATTAGATAGAAATTCTAGCTTTCAGTTTTGAATTTGATTTGAGTGATAAAAGAATAAATAAATGGGGATTTATGAAAGAAAAGGTGCATATTATGAAAAAGAATTAATTTGAACAAAGATGAATTTGATAATATAACGTGATGCATAGGAGAATATGTTCTTTTTGTAAGATAGTAGCTTTATTATTCATCTCAATGATATAAGTACTACTCTAGTTTGGATATAAGGAAAAAATGTAATCAGCAAATCTTAGATTTTATAAAGTTGCAAATGATATCGTATTTTATGCTTGCTAAGCATAACGACTATATTTGCTGGCTATGCTGGCAGCCATTGAATGAGCACCGTTGTTATTGAAGCTTCTGAATTTATTTTGTTCCTCCATTTTCTTATTATTGTTTCTAAAAGATGTATTCTTTGGAAGGAAACTTGAAATCACTGACTTAGCTCCACTCTCAGATGCTTCATTCAATGTAGTAGGTGGATCGATTCTTCTAATCCAAAACGATGCTAAGAACCAACCTACAACAGCTAGAAAGATTAAGACACCTAGAATACCAAACCACCAAGCAATAGAAGAATCTTGACCAGGAACTTTGACATTCATACCAAACAAACCTGTTATAACATTTAGAGGAACTAACATGGTACCCAACATAGTAACTTTACCTAACATTTCTGTAACTTTATTATTGGAATTGAATGACTCAACTTGTAATTGCGCTAAGTAATTAGCATGAGATCTTGAGAAAATTTTTTCATATGCAGATAAGTTTTGAAACATAGTTAATAAATGATCTTGGATATCGCCTAAATACATGGCAATATCTCCTCTTGGAGAAGTAGTTAATGGTACATATGCATTGTTTGGATATGGAGTGTTATTTCTATCGTTTCTACTCATGCTTGCCTGAAGATTAGCGATATTAATTTGTGATGTTAACGCAGGCCCAATACCATTGGCTTCATCCTGACAACGTTTAGCAAACATCTTGATAACATCAGCTTTCCCACTTAATAGCCTCATTAAGGTCATCGTTTTACGTCTACTCTCACCTATCCTTTGCAGCATAACAGCAAAATCGATATCTCTAGCCATGAATACGGAATCTTCAATAGAATCGGCTTCATATTCGATAGATTGAATAACAGGAGCAAAACTATCAGTAATATCATCAATAACCGCATAACAGAGCCAGTCAGAGTTAACATTTACATAATCTCTCAATTGTCTTACACGTCTTCTTACATTAGCAGCATGTGATATAGGGCCAAAATGGAAAGTTAAAACACCAGATCTAAATATAACAATGTAAACATTGATCGGTTCCAAAAAATCTTCTGATTCCTTATCATTTTCAAAAGTATGAAAACAAACGAAATAGTATGACTTAAATAATTCCACTTTTTCTCTTGTTTCTTGCATTCTAATATCTTCGGCTGTTAAAGGATGGATTCCAAATGCCTTTGCTATTGTACGCATTTCATCATCGGTAGGGCAGCTACAATCTAACCACCATGTGGGCTCTCCACCTCTAAACAATTCGTAAAAAGATTGACCTTCCTTAACCAGAGATGGAATATCAGTGGAGTGAACGGTTTCATCTGAATCAGAGCAGAAAAAAGAGAATCTATCAGGGACTGGGAAATTGCCATTGTAAGGGTAACCAGGTGTAGCACTATCTCCAGAGAGTCCAGTAGCACTAGTAGGATAATCCTCACCTTCAATTTTATTAGCTCCAAAAAATACTTCTTGATTTGGGTTCTGGT